>SNQJ01S0039253.1:332831-363946 GCA_010110895.2 Picea sitchensis
CCCCTTATAGTCATGATAGGGTGCACAATCTAACTACAAAGAATATAACACATATCCACCATAAAAGTAATATATTTGAATTATCTAGGTTTAAGTGAAATGTGTATTAGATAATGACCATCATCTGTAGCAAAAACTTGAAGAAACTCCAAAAGAATGTTCACAATATAAGTGGAAAAGAACATAAAAGCTTTATGGAAATGTTGCAAAGAGAGGAATTGCATGGATCAAAAGGTGATCAATATGAAATTTGTGTTTGATTTTTTACTATAAAAGTAATTCTTAACAATAATTGCTAACATGTTTCAAACATTCAATTTTTCATTTCTAGAATGTTGTTCACGAATCAACAAAAAGTGACCAAAAGGTCATCCTAAGAAGATAAAAATTATGAAGGATGTAAGTGATCATGAATTGGTTCTTAATTCATTTGGAGGGGTGTTGGAAGTTAATGGTAGGAGGAATATATTTTATATAAAAATATGATGGATATAACAAAAATAACGTATAGACATTGGGATAGATCATTGGCATGGCTTTTTAATTGACCAGGATAATGCATGTTTTTATTGTTCACTTGTCTGAATTCTTTTTTATCATTGTCACATTTCCTTCTATTCTCTTCATACAATGAAACCCATAGTTGTGTTTCCTTTGTGTTGTAAAGAATGAATTTATTGATATTAATAAACACAATGCATTGAGTATGTTCAAACATTAGACCAAACATTTATTAGAAGCGTGGATTTTTTCCCAATAGTATACATGCAACTATCCACTTTATAAAACAAATGTGAAATTAGGAAATACATTAATTCCATTGAAAATTCAAAAACATAATTACTCAATGATTCTTTTTTTACACCCCGAGGGGCGTCTAAAGGAGTCTCAATGCAAGCCACATTTAACAAGTTGTTGGTAGTCTCCAAACATTATAGTTTAATAACAAGTCATCACTAGGAGACAAACTATGTATTGCATGCACAATAATAAATTGGGTTGCCTTCCTTTTCATAAATAACTTGTTTCAATGGAGTGTTCTTAAACAAACAATTTGCACTGAAAAATGAGTACCTACAACTATTTATGAACCCTACAATGTTCCCACTAGTACGTGAATGACTATTGATATATAACAAATTCTTCTGATTAAATTTTATGGAATCATAACCATTCATGCACCTAATATACATGGAAATTCTATGTTTGTATTTAACAATATTCAAGTAATCAAATTTACTATAAAGAGGAACACAAAATGGAATAAGTGCTACTAATTATTTGGAAGTAACAAATACATGTGAAATGGTAAACAATACAATATTTGTAGCATGCATTTTACACATGGAAATTATGTAAATGTTACCACAAAAGGAGAATTTAATTCCAACATAAGGCCTGGGCAGGGAAGACAACCAAGTGTCATACAAAGCGTGATTATAACAGGTTTGGTATTTGCTTTGCAGATTGATAGGAAGAGGTAAGTCACGAGTATCATCGAACAACTAGATCGACCTTGGTGTGTACTTGGACTTTTTTTCTCTCGTCTTGTACAAATTTCTGGATCTCCTAGTAGATATGTTTTCGGTAGTATTTATTTTTTAACCAAACTAGAAAACATTTTAATATATTATAATAAAAAGTTGTAGGCAAGCTAACAATAGTTACATGATACTTCCCAAAGTGTCATAAGAAAAAATTAGAAGTCCTTTTCTCCTATACAGATAAGTTTACAACATACTATATGATATACATTCCAAGTTTTCTTGCAAGTAGCATGTTTGGAAAAACACTTAGAATCCTAATGACACAAAAACATAGTAATTAATGGAATACCTGGTGACTAATTTCTACCTCCTTACCAACATATGAGAAGGAGGAGTTATGTTGTTCAATATCCATCGGTTCATTGAACTGATGAACTGTTTCTTCGTCTTTGAGATTAGGTCAAGCAGAATTTTCTAATAACTTGTTTTTTGAATTTGTGGATAGAGAGTTATTGTGAAGATTTAGAGACAAATTCTATAGCTTAATACAATCTACTTCTAAAATATTAATACTTTGCTTTTGTTGGACCATAAAATCATTATGACTGCATGTTGAGAGACACAATGGTGTTTGTTTTCATGCACTTTTGTTGTTACTGAGAACAAAGAGATCGTATTAGACTAATTGATATCTTCATGCCTTCTTAGAATTCTCTCGAATTCAAAAAAACTATGGTTTTGATGAGATATATCTTTATTATCTAAGAGAAATAAAAGATGGAAAGGATAGAAAAGGGGTCTCTTCCAAATATAATAGAGAAAGAACCACCAGGAACCTTGCATGTATTGAATACACAGAGAAAAAGAACCAAACAATAACACTTTGGAGGGATTAATCAACTCCAAATCTAGACCATCCAATGTAAACAGTGTAACATTTCATATTCTCGTTAAGAGCTCAACATTTCATTTGTTAGGAATTGAATCTGGATAGGGAGGTTAACAATCATTCCTCCCAACCACGTGAGTTAAACCCAATTGACATGCATATCATATATATGCATGGATGCACTAAATTGAGTTTATCTCGGGTGGTTGGGAGGAATGAATGTCTGAGGTAATAAAAACTTATCTCTTGCACTTGCAAATGGTCTCTTCCTTTGGTTCAAGTTGAAAAAAAAAATCTAGCACATACTCTAGTGTAATACCTTCCTCCACTTCTTCTTACAAGGACCCAATCACATGTTTTTCCATCATTTTTCTAACATTCATGCAACTATATGATTTTCAAATTCACTTTTTTCCTTCATTTTCCTAACATGCATACAACTATATGATTTTCAAATCCATATTATCATTTTGTAATTAACTTCACTATAATATTGAAAATAACACAAACACCTTCTTACATTATCCTACATATCCATCTTGGATTATTTTCTAAAAGTTAAATAATCAGTTTATCATTTATTGTTGTGAGGTTTCTTTGAGTAGAGGGAGGATGTTGCACTTTGATATTATTCAAATTAAATGCATTTCAAGGCCAATGAAGACAATATATTTCATCACCAAGGTCTCATTACTTTCACAACCTTAAACGAATCTGCAATTCTTCCTTTAACATTAAAAATAACATAACACTACTCCCATTCACTCATTTGAAGGGTTAGTTATTAAGTGAAATACTTATTGGAAATGGACACAATTAATAATTTTTTAATTACAAATCCTAATCTTATAGCTAGCAATTGAAGATGCTGACATATTTTTCATTGTCCTCCCAAATCAATGAATGAGATTCATATTCATAACTTCTTTTCATTTTTGAATGAGTATGTTTCCTTGTTTACTTTTTCACATCTACTTAATATGATAATAATTTAGGATTGACCATTAATTATCACCTTTATCTAATTACCAAGCATTAATATGCATATAATACCTCATTGTCATTGTGACACATTGGTTCACACACTGGTAGATGCCACATTGGTTAAGCTTGATGCATGTAGATGCATCAATGATGCCAACGTTGAGTGGCTTTTTAAATTTCATTTTGGGTTTTATGAGTGTAAAGAATGGCACACATTTTTATGAACTAAGGCGTTTTAGATTTCTTGCATTTCTATTAACTAAGGCGTTTCACATTTTAGATTTCACTCATTTTTATTAACTAGGGCATTTCAGATTTCATCTCTTCCCTATCTAAGCTAATATGAGGAGCGATGAAGTCCAATGTCTAGAGGGATCAAGTCTAGACAATTGCATGAAAGGATATGCGAAGAACTGCTACATAGATGGATGAATGTTGTTCAAGAACAATCAGCGTGATATTAACACATTAACGGCTAGGCTTCATAAACACAGTGACTCCCAACATGCAGCTAGGACAAAAACCCCAGCTCGTAGAAATCGTAGCGAGAATTCTTTTACTTATCAGTCCGCAAGGTTCCTACATTTTGTACAATTGATTTAATTTTATATTGGGTAATCATTCAGAATATGTAATTGGTTTGGTTACTATCTCGGCATTTAATTTTATATTGGGTAATCATTGAGAATATGTAATTGGTTTGGTTAGTGTCGAGGCTTATTTAATAAATTCGATGAGACCTCCCCAAATATCCAAAAGCCCGTTGAATATGGATGGCATGAAGTTTATCCGTTGTGTATTGATGGTATTATCTGGGATGTTCATGAAAACAACGACTGCAAAGGCTTCCCTGTTCCAAATTCAGGTATTCATGACAATTAATACCTAAAGTCAATATTTATTAAATTCTGGCATTTGGAGTTTTTTTTAAATTTCTCTGGTTTCATCTCGAGTCTTTTTCAAACCTCTCTTGGGCTTGTTGTATGATAGATTCATCTGGAGTGTTTTTAAAGCTTCTCAGTTTTAAGTCTTTTTCAAAGTTTTCTTGCTGTATGATATAATGGATTTATTGGGATTCTTTTGCAAATTTTATATAGATTGCATATTAATTTATTAAACTAGATTGCATGTTAATATAGATTGCATTTTAATTTATTAAATTAGATTGCATGTTAATTTATTAAATTAGTTAACATTATTCATAAATTTATTCTAATTACAATCTCTTTATTATAAACCTTTTTTTTTAATTGTAATTGTAACATTAAAATGAAAACTGTTTTTTTTATTACAATTTCTTCAAGTATATCTGATCGTCTGCATGAATTTCGATAGTTTAAAAAAAATCAAAATCAAATTCCTAGCAAATCTTGTCTGAGATATATACTTCCTTTCAATTTATTTTGATTTATTAAAATTGAAAATCAAATTCCTAACAAATTTCGTCATAGAGATATATATATATATATATATATATATGTTTCCCTTCAATTTATTTTGATTTTTTTATAAACTTTTCATGTAAATTTCTTATCTCTTCCTTCCAAATGATCAAATGAAGAAAGAAAAATATAACCGCCTCCCTATCCTACCTTAACCGCCTCCCTATCCATGGATAGTAAAAGCAGTGCCTAACGTTTCACCCTTTTGAAAGAATAGCCTTATATCATACTTATTAGTTTGAGTTATCTCTTCCTTCCAAATGAAGAAAGAGGAATATAACCTATATTAGAATTTATATGGACATTTCTTTCTATGGGCCAAAATTCAGAGATCATTGGTTAATGTACAACCCATTAGTTTAAAAACACCAAGGGCCTCCTCAACAGATTTTACCTGTGTACTCTTTTGGCTCCAACAGAAATGAGTAAAATTTATTTGCAAGGTATTAAAAATTTATGTCCCCTTCGTAAATGTCATCCACTATTTTTTTCACAATCTTTTGAGCGTCTTAAACCATGGTCAGGTTATGCTAAACTTCTATGTAAAGGTATTGTTAGTGTACACTAGGGAGGAGAGGAAGTCCACCTTCAACCTGATCCTCAAAGATTGTGGGCTTTCATGGTTAATCTTTTTTAACCTGATTCTTTAAATAAAGGTTGTGGGATTTCATGGTTAATGGTTAATTTTTTTCACTTTTTTTCCAAGTGAATCTTCTAAATCTATAAAAATCACAATGACAATTGTAATGACATATACAAAAAGAGAAGAGAAAAGAAAACCTATGCATAGTGTAAAACCCTTACCTTCACCAATTTAAGTAGAAAAGTAATACTAAAAAATAATATAAATAATATAATATTATGTAAATCACCATACCCATTGTGTGGGTATTAATGCTCTGAACTCGACTAATTTTTTTTAGTTCACTCACTCCCTTCCCCTCTTCCGAAGGTAGTACATACGATGACATCTCTTATCATCATTCACCAATTTACATTTCAGAAAATGCTATAAATACAAATAATTAGCCATAGGCCAAAAGTAAACAATAAAAGCAGAAACAAGTAGTACAAGAAATTGAGGAATGCTGGCTGTGGGGTTCGAACCCACGCGCACTTATGTGCAGAAGATCTTAAGTCTTCCCCCTTAACCACTCGGGCAAACCAGCTGTATGTACTTTGTTTTATAATCTGTGTTTCATATTTTATAATTCCTTTATTCTTATTTTGGTCAATTTCTTATTGACGACCGGTTATTAGAATTCCGTATGGGTTAGCTAATGTTATGAAGTCTGATTATTTATAGTATTCACTCAGTGTCTTCTCCCGTTGTATGTAAGAGACTGCACCAACATTTCTCATTATGTTTTTGATTTTTTAAATGAAAAGCATTTTCTATTATAAATTCAAATTCAAAATGTCATTTCAAATGTGAAACAAATGTTTGGACACAATTTACAAATAGGTGATAGGCGATTGACAACAAGATCCTTACTGCAATCAAGGATAAATTTGCAGAAATTAGTGCATCGCAGGAATTTCTATTGTATTCAAATGATGCAATAAAGAACAAGGTACAAGAAGGACACAGTCTAGCTGACAGAATGTATAAATCCCTGAGTATGAAATATTGCAGGGCATAAAGCTCTTACAAGTTATAATTTTCAGTGTTTCCTCAAACTCCTACTCGAACCCCCTTCCTTCCAAGAGGAATCCCCCATCTTTCAATCTCACTATACAACTCAAACAGATCTGCTTCTCAATCTTCCCAAGAGACAATTAAGAGTTTTGTCTTGTCATTTGAATGTATCGGGTGACACCTGGATTTAGCTCTGGCTTTGATGTTTGGACTCGGGTGTCTGGCATGTCTGGGACATATATCCCACATGCACAAAGAGAATAAGTTCAGAGCATTTATATTGTTGAGCGTTGGTAATTTGTTTGGATGTGTTGTGTAAATTATGGATCTATGAGCTTCTCCTTTGGCGCTTTAGTGAAAACATAGTGAAAGCACCATTGATGAGTATCTCCGGTGCTTGATTTGATGGCATGTGAAATCAATTTGGAGATTGGCCATGTAGCCCAATATTTTTATTAAAAAATACTAATAACCCCAAAACAAAACATAAAACACATAAAACATTTGGATATTTTTAATAAAAAATACTAATAACCCCAAAACAAAACATAAAACATTTGGATATTTTTAATAAAAAATACTAATAACCCCAAAACAAAACATAAAACATTTGGATGACATGTGAAATCAATATATTTTTATTAAAAAATACTAATAACCCCAAAACAAAACATAAAACATTTGGAGATCCAATATTTTACATAAAACATTTGGAGATTGGCCAGCCCAATATTTTTTTGGAGATCCAATATTTTTATTAAAAAACATAAAACATTTGGAGATTGGCCATATAGCCCAATATGTTTCAGAACAAAACATGAGAAGCCTCCATAGCATGAGGGGGTAACACAAAACAAAATTTCAATTTTTTTAATAGAAAGTCACAAAAAATTGTAGATTTTGAAACACTAGGCTTCTAACAACTTTGTTTGTGCATGAGCTACAAATAGCAACTAATAACCCCAAAACAAAACATAAAACATTTGGAGATTGGTCATATAGCCCAATATTTTTATTAAAAAACACTAATAACCCCAGAACAAAACATAAGAAGCCTGCATAGCTTGAGGGGTAACACACAAAACAAAATTTCATTTTTTTTTACCAAAAGTCACAAATAATTGTAGATTCTCAAACACTAGGCTTCTAGCAACTTTGTCTGTGCATGAGCTGCAAAAATGAGCACTGCAAGAATTCTCTTCTTCTTGTAGCGCGCTTTTCTTTGTTACATGTGCTGCTGGAACATGGCACAAGATTTAAAATTTTAAACCAACAGATCTGGGTACTAACACCATCCATGAAAGTATGCATCTCTTGGATAATAAATAACTTCTTATTTATTATATATGTTATATAGCTACTTATTAATCTAGGAGAATGTCTTCCCGATGTTGCCTAAACATCATCATTCCCTCTCAGCAAGGGAGACATTCTTCATCATACCAAGTCTGTCTCTGAAGTATACAAACTTCGCCCTAGACTCATGACACTTGTCTGTCAATCCTGGAAGATGTCTCTCTCCCACATGAACTAAGGGGAAACTCCCTCTGCATCTCTCCCTCTGAGCCAACTGACTCTCTTTGAGATATTCTCTTGTTGTTCAATGGTCTTCCTGGACTTTTGAAAGCTTATTCTCTTATAAGAAAGGTTTTTTAGAGGAAAGTTCCTCCCGTAGCTACCAAAACATCAACACTCCCTCTTATCTAGGTAGGTATCTTTCCACGATGTCTTCATTTAGTAGTCCATTGCCTACTCTACAATCAACTAGTAGCACACAACTACTACCATGCCATCGGTAGCTCAAATCATATGTCACAATCTCTGCGATCAAGCAGCACACAACTACCCCCAAGTGATCTGGTAGTCTCCATGGAAATCATCTAGTAGCACGCAACTACTACAATGCCATCCAATAGAACATGTCTGGTGTCGAGTCATAGTAGTTCACAACTACTATCTAGTGATACACAATCACTGCCAGTGGTACACAACCACTTCCGACGGTACACAACCATCACTAGTAGTACACAACTATTTTCCAATGACACATAGTCACCACTAGTAGTACACAACCACTATAGTATGGCATCAAATATATGGGCCATACTTCATCTGAATAATCAGACATGATGCTTGACTAAGTGAGGCGCTGAAACCTGTGCACTCAATTGAGTGTCCCGCAATTGTCACACACTCAACGGAGTGTATCGTAACTACAAGGACCATTCTTCCTAATCATGTCATTATATGTGACACAGGAGGAATGTCAGTCCCAAACCATTTTCCCTAATTAGGTCACCATATGTGCCATAGGGAAAATGTCATTTATCTCATATATTGAAAATCACACCATGGACTAAAGGGACCATTCTTCTAATCAGGTCACTACATGTGCCATAGAAGAATGTCATTCTCATACCATTTTCTCTAATCAGGTCACCATATGTGCCATAGAGAAAATGTCAGTCATGTACCAACCTCCCTAATCAGGGCACCATCCATACCATAGGGGGTGGACCATTCATTCTGATCACACCACCATCTATCCCATAGGAGAATGTCATTCCTGGACCATTTTCTGCAAAAAATCCATGTCCATGATACATCAACAATATGTCCAATAGAACATGACTAGTGTCGAGTCATACTAGTACACAACTACTATCCAATGATACACAATCACTGCCAATGGTACACAACCACTTCCGATGGTACATAACCATCACTAGTAATACACAACTATTTTCCAGTGACACATAGTCACCACTAGTGGTACACAACCATTGTAGTATGGCATCAAATATATGGGCCATACTTCATCTGAATAATCAGACATGATGCTTGACTAAGTCAGGCGTTGAAACCTACGCACTCAATTGAGTGTCCCACAATTGTCACACACTCAACGGAGTGTATTGTAACTACAAGGACCATTCTTCCTAATCATGCCATTATATGTGGCACAGGAGGAATGTCAATCCCAGACCATTTTCCCTAATCAGGTCACCATATGAGCCATAGGGAAAATGTCATTTTTCTCATATATTGAAAATCACACCATGGACTAAAGGGACCATTCTTCTAATCAGGTCACTACATGTGCCATAGAAGAATGTCATTCTCAGACCATTTTCTCTAATCAGGTCACCATATGTGCCATAGAGAAAATGTCAGTCATGTACCAACCTCCCTAATCAGGGAACCATCCATACCATAGGGGGTGGACCATTCATTCTGATCACATCACCATCTATCCCATAGGAGAATGTCATTCCTGGACCATTTTCTACAGAAAATGTATGTCCATGATACATCAACAATCTGTCCAACCTAGACCATTCTCCACAGGGAGAATGTTAGTCCAGTGTCACACTGACTATCCATGATGCAAGGATATCAACACTCCCTCTTAACCAAGGGAGTAATCTACACAAACCCCAACTTGTCCCTAAAGTATACATAATTTCCCTTGGAAAAGGACTCCATTAGAATGCCAACTATTTGATTATCGGTGGAGATGTACTAGAGCTTTACTTCTCCCTTCTCGAAGATATCAGCATTGTCTTGGACCATTCTCCCCAACCCAATCACTATCTGTGACATAGGGAAAATGATTATTCATCATGTAGCCAAATGGTTGATGGTAAACATTTGTCAGATTCCATGAATGTCAACAATCTTCTCGTTCGTGTATTGAATCTTGGTTGCTTCATCTACACCATGTCTTGGATGAAGTCCTGTGAGAAGCCTCTAAAGCCTCACTACTTCCATGACTCGCGTCACTGGATGCGATATACTCTGCCTTTGCAGAACTGAGTGCTATAGAGGTTTGTTTCCATGAATCCTAACCAATTTCAAGCTGAAGCAACACCCTTTGGTGCCCTTTCTGTCAACTACACTTTCTTCGTGGTCAGAACTGTATATCTCTACAACCTCTCTTCGTTTCGTGAGACATATCCAACTGCATCACAATGGTACACCTGCTCTGTTGTATACTTGATCTTATGAATCCACTTGGAAGTCATCGTTGACTTCCCCTCAAGTATACGAACATTGTATACTCCATTGGTGGCTAACACTCTAGGCGATAACTAATGTTCTCTCAACACCATAATCATGCCTTCTCCTAACAACTTTTCCACTTTCCAAGACACACAACATCATGGTAACCACCACATCAACACATTGACACAAGCTTCATGTGATCTCGACTAAGAGGGTTTGTCAGTGCTTCTCATGTCCATCTTAATCACTCCACACAAAATATTCACATTGATCTCGCCAAATGCGAGAGAACTTGCTGCAACATGCACCCATGTCCATCTCAACACAAACCGATCTTGATTAAACTACTGAGGTTTTTTGGGATTATACCTGGTGATCTCATCCTACAATATATGACACATTGGGATTAGATGCACGAGGGATGCATATGAAGGGATATTCACTCACCTTCAAGAGCTATCTCATGAGCTTGAGCTTTTGAAAGAACAACAAGGCTTTCAAAAGAAACATACACAACCCTTTCGATCTCTGTTCTATTCATATTTGGATTCGTTTGCAATGACCGTTGCCTGGTTCGACCCCTCGACTGGAAGAAGCAGATCAATCGAATTGCATCAAAGATCAAAGGAGGGACATGACATCTGCAACGAGTGTGTCATGATAATCAACAACCACAACAGAGTTGAATAACCATTGATGATCGATGAAAAAGGC
Organism: Picea sitchensis; assembly: GCA_010110895.2. Lineage (NCBI taxonomy): Eukaryota > Viridiplantae > Streptophyta > Pinopsida > Pinales > Pinaceae > Picea > Picea sitchensis. Next base: position 343,992 of record SNQJ01S0039253.1, read on the forward strand.
TTCAACTGTCCAATTGAAAGGCATATGCCTGCCGCCAAAAGTCTTGTAGGCTAGCACCAATTAGTACCCAGCGCTACGCATCACCACAAGCCGTCAGATTCAGCTATAAACATGGGCAAGCGAAAGCCGTCAGATTCAGCTATAAACATGGGCAAGCGACCACAAGTCCATCCACTCATTGCAATCATATTACGATTCACGAACTCCAAAAACTCAGAACGTCCAGAGGTCATGAACCACAATGTATCAATGGATTCATGGGAACAAATGAAGGTTTGGTTCGTACTATATATCTATTCCCGAAAATGCAACAACAACCAACCAACTATAGATAATATCAGGTTCAATAGCCAAGGATACAAGGCAGGCTCAGAACGATCGAGTTGCATAGATAGCCACACTCCATGCCGGTGCATTTCGATTGTCCTTTCAACATACACACACAAATGCCTCATGTGGATCGAACCAAATAATCGGACATGGGGACCTACACGAACCATGTAACTGCGCCTCCTTCTCAACTGTAAAATTATTGCCGGTAATCATGAGTGAAATGAACATTCACATAATACTTAGACCCTGAGGCACATCAACATTGCAGGCTTTTAACTTTATATAGAAATAACTCGACTCCATGATAAGAAAAGGAAAAGGCTAAATCTCTTACCAGCTAAATATGTTACTAGGAGGAATTGAACCTAGGTGGGGGCGTTTAACAATACTTATTTCAATCACGTGAGATAAATCCAATTGAGATGCATATCACTTAATATGTTACTAGGAGGAATTGAACTCATTGAAAAAAATGAATATCTAAGACAATAAAAACTTTCCTCCTGCACCTTCTTCAATGAAGTCTCTTCCTTAGGTTCATCAGTTGAAAAAAAAATTTCACACATACTCAAGTGTAATACCTTCCTCCACTTCCTTTTACAAGAACCTAATCACATGTTTTTTCTTCATTTTCCTAACATTCATGCAACTATATGATTTTCAAATCCATACTTATCATTTTATAATTAACTTCAGAATAATATGAAAGATAACACACTCCTTACATTATCATACATATCCATCTTAAATTCTTTTCTAAAAGTTAAAGCATCAATTTATCATTTATTATTTTATAATTAACTTCAGAATAATATGAAAGATAACACAAACTCCTTACATTATCCTACATATCCATCTTAGATTCTTTTCTAAAAGTTAAAGCATCAATTTATCATTTATTGTTGTGAGGTTGCTTTGAGCAGAGGGAGGTTGTTGCACTTTGACATATTCAAATTCAATGTCTTTCAAAGGCCAATGAAGACAAGATATTCTATCACCACGGTCTTATTACTTTGGCAACCTTAAAACGAATCTACATTCCTTCCTTTAATATTGAAAATAACATAACACGACTCCCAATCACTCATTTGAAGGGTTAGTTATTTATGTTATCTTGATTTTGGAGATTTATATAGCAGTCGCCTTATCTTCCGATCTTGTGTGTTAAATCTCCACGACACCGATTTGTGTGAAAGTTTGTGACAAATTAATATTATATATAGTTGGTTTAATTGTTTTATGTTTTACTTTTCTTGTAGAAATTTGATAATATAAATTCACATGAAATTAGTATTTTTGTTATTTAAATTCTATTTTGAATGTAGAAATGAATTTATAATGTTGAAATTTGTTTAGAGTATTAGGATTATACAGATTTAATTATTCAAATCTATAAATCCAACAATTCTAATTATATAGATTTAATTACCTCAAATGTATAGATTGAACAATATCTCAAGTAAGATTTGTGGCAAAAGTCCCCAAAATATGCCCAAAAACTAAAAACTTGGAGACATTTAAACTAAACCCTTTTGGAAAAATAGGCTACAATGTTCTACCTTTTAATTGCTGGAATCAAGCATAAATTTGACAAAATTCCTATTTTCTCTACATTTTAAATTTACCAGTATAAATAAATTCAACTTGCTGAAAACCCCACGAGTCACCTGCTAATTATACAAACTTAACCACCAAAATCAGCAGATCCAACCATTTATTACTAGATTTTGAGCAACAACAAAAATCACGCTTAAACTATGGTGGCAACTCACGACATGACCTAACCTTGATAACTAGAAATGTTTTCATATCTAACACAATTTTCAAAAATCTTAAAACGCCATATACTAAAATACCAAGCAAAACAGTTCCAATTAAAATACTAAAATATTGATTAGTAGTAAAAAAGTGCTAAAGGAAAAAATAATGATTCTATCTACCTCTTATACATTTGTAATTTAAAAACACCGAGGGTCGGTCAAAAGAGATTAACTAATATGGGAAGCCAAACAAGGTTGTCCCTTGTCCCCACTCCTTTTTGGCATATATATACATTGATAAGTTAGAAGAATGCTTAAAAAAAACAGTTGTATGTCGGCTCTACTCTCACCGGTATAGTCATCAATCTTCTTCTTTATGCCGATGATATCGCTTTTTATATAAGGAGTCCACATGATCTTGAAAAACAACTAAGAATCCCCAAGGACTTTTGCTCCAATAGAGTATGACTTAATACCGATAAGACAAAGGTCATGATTATTAAACCAATAAGTATCCTTTATGATACCTTTTGTATATGACAACAACAACTTGGAGGAAGTGACTTCACACAAATATATTGGAATTGATAGTCACCACAAGCTCAATTGGAATTATAGCTGAGAAAAAGGATTATTGAGTGATGGAAAGCTTATTATGGGCTTGAAAACAATTGTAAATCAGCCGATCTTTGAGTTGGGATAAGAAGAAACCTCTTTGAGACCCTTGTTACATCTATTATTCTTTATGGATGTAGTGTCTCATCAGAGTATTTCTCTGTGAATCCCTGGAGAAAGATAGAGCAAATACAAAAGAATTTTTATAACCTATAATCTCAAAATTAAAAGAAATACACCCTAATCCCATCCTCCTCAGAGAACAAGCCTCTCCCCATTGAGAGCATGGCTATGACTAGCACTCAATGTATAAGAACAAGTTAAACAACATGGAAGACAAGAGGCTACCTAAAATTGCTTCAAAATCAATTCATAACCAAGCCTCTCCCATTGAGAGCATGGCTATGATTAGATACCTAATGCATAAGAACAAGTTAAACAAACATGGAAGACAAGAGTAATACCTAAAATTGTTTCAAATCAAGTCATAACCACCATTGACTCAAGCGAGTTTGGAATAAAGACTTTTCCTGGGCCTTGGCTAAACTATTAGAATCATGGAATACGCCATTTTGTGAATAAAGATACTATTAAAAAATGTCAAATCAAAATGTAAGGAAAAATGTGGTGTTATAGAGAGTTAGAGGAAAAAGAAAATTAAGGTATTATAAAGATGTAATCAACCATAATCTAGAAGATCAAAATTATTCATCTGTTTTGCCAAGTGTAAAAAAATAAGCATTGTTAAGATAAGAACAAATTCTCAATGAGCTCCATAGTGAAATTACAGAGTTCCTTAAACACCATGGGATGAAAGAGTAGATCTCATTTTCAAAATATTGATCAATTACCAACCTTCCTAACCCCCTTAACTCAACAAAGTATGGTGATCTTGGAAAGCTTCTCTTAATTCTTTCTAAGCACATAAACAAAAATATAGGTTAAGTCTTAGTGGATCCTAGACCATGCAAAATCACACAGCTAATACAAAGTTTAGGTAAAATCGTTAACTTGCTAATGATCGACATGCATGATCAGCCATCCAATTTCTGTTTTCCCATTATGAGCTGCAAATGAATGGTGAGCGATCTCGGAATCCAATGATTTACGCGACGCTCCTGTATTAAAACCAATGGATCTCTCCTATATCAAAACCAATGGCTCCTGTATTAAAAGTATTTATTAAAACCACAGGTATATGAGCTGCAATTGAATGGTGAGGGATCAGTGATCCTTGTTCCTGTTTTAAAACCAATGGATTTCTCCTATATCAAAGGAGTCGAATGAGTTAAGGGATCCACTGATCCTTGTTACTATTTCAAAACCAATGGATCTCTCCTATATCAAAACCAATCTCTCCTATATCAAAACCAATCTCTCCTGTATTAAAACCACACGTATATGAAACTTTAGAGACGAAGCTCCATCCGTTAGTGGGCATCAAGCAAACGCTGCTCATTTCAAAAATAATTAAATGTTTAAAGTGCATGTTGGAAAGGAAAGTTTATCTTGGACTGTTTGGAAAGTGGCCCAATTTTGGATTGACAGAGAGTCCAATCACAATTTATGGTTTACTAGAAAGGTCTTTTACAAAGAAAACACTGTATATAAAGATTCATTGTAAAATTTTAAGGTTTTTGAATTGGTTTAACAGTAATTTAACCAATGACTATTTGTTAGTATTTAGTTTAATTGAGATTAGTAAAATGTATTTATAATATATGAGATTAGCTCTGACATATAAATTGGATACAAAAAAATTAAAATGAAAATAATTGTATTAATAATACTCAATGTAGTTTGTAAAGCATATTAATAAATTAAATTGAAAATTAAAAATTTAAGCTAAGTGTTCGTAATTGTGGTATTATTCCCAATGAAAACTGATTCTTTTTAATAAAATTTCAGTGTGTCCAATGCCTTACATGAAGTTCAATCATTAAAAAAAATCAAATCAAATTTCACAAATCTTATCTTGTCACAAAGATATGCTTCTTTTCAATTTATTTTGATTTATTTATAAACTTTCTATGTAAATTTCTTATCCTATCCCTGGTTTGCTCCTCCCAAATGATCAAATGAAAAAAGATGAATATAACCTATATTAAAGTTGACATGGGCATTTCCCTGGTTTGCTCATCCCAAATGATCAAATGAAAAAAAGATGAATATAACTTATATTAGAGTTGACATTCTATGAGCCCAAATTCAGATATCATTGATTAATGTACAAGCCATTAGTTCAAAAACACCAAGGCCTCCTCAAATTTTTTTACCTTTGTACTTTTTTGGAAGAGTGAAATTTATTTTCAAGGTATTAAAAAACTGTCCACTTTCATAAATGTGTGTGTGATCCATTATTTTTTCCACAATTTTTTGAGCTTCTACAACCATGGTCAGGTTATGCTAAACTTCCATGTAAAGGCATTGTTAGTGTACACTAGGAAGGAGAGGAAGTTCACATTCAACCTAATTCTTTAAACAAAGGTTGTGAGATTTCATGGTTAATCTTCTTCAACCTGATTCTTTAAATAAAGGTTGTGGGCTTCCATGATTAATCTTCTTCATCACTTTCTTTTCAGATGAATCTTCTAAATCTATGAAAATTACAATGATAATTGTAATGGAAACCTATGCATAGTGTAAGGAGGAGAGAAAGGGAAACCTATGTATAGTCTAAGATCCTCTTCTTCAACAATTTAAGTGAAAAATTAATATGGTATTATGTAAATCAATGTTTATCCATATTAACTTAGATTTATCAATCTCCAAAAAGAGAGATCAAATTTTAAAATATAATTTAATATTATTTAAGATGTATCTACTTTTCTTAATTCAATAAATTTAAAAACTTAAAACTTATAATAAATTTCAGAACTTAAAACTTATACAAGAATATAAATATGTAAAATATAATTTTAATTATTATCCAAAAAAATATATTTACATTATAACCATATTTTTATTTAAATATGTAATTTGTAAAATATTTTTAATTATACATAATTTTAATATCTATTTTTATAATTTATATCAAATCTTTTAAAAAATATTTTGTATATAAAATCTTTAATATAATTTTGTATATAATCTTTTCTTTCTTTTTAAGAAATTTATATCTTCATTTCTATTTTATTTTACTAATATATAAAATTAATATTATATTTTGCTTGTTAAAAAGTATAAAACAAAATTATTAAGACACAACCATCCCCTATGGTTCTAACCCACTTGCACTTACGAGATTAATAGCACTGTTAATTTTTATTGTCCTTATATTTGATTTTATCTTTCTTTCATTCAAATTTTGGTCTCTCTGTTATTGATAACCATGCCTATTCTATTGATAACTATGCATATTGTATGTATTAATGTTCTGAACTTTATTCTATTGATAACCATGTCTATTGTATGTATTAATATTTTTGAATTGATTTATTTTTATGTAGTAAATTAAACTTTTTATGATTTTTTAATCACTCACTCTTTCCCTTTGTCTATTTTTTATATAGTAGGCTAAACTTTCTATGAAATGATGATTTTTTTTCCTAGAAAAGATCATTTTTTATTATTCACTCACTCACCCTCTCTTTTCTCCCTATAAAATGATGTGATTTTTCCTAAACAAGACCATTTTTTATTATTCACTCACTCACTGCCTCCTCTTTTCTCCTTGAAGATTTAACATATATCCAACATCTCTTATCATCATTCTTCATTCCATTCCCCTCTCACTCACCTGCCTCCCCCTCTCTTTTCTCACTTTGAAGATTTAACATATATCCAACATCTCTTATCATCATTCTTCATTCCATATCCCTCTTCAGAGGGATAAAACATATGACCAACATCTCTTATCATCGTTCACCAATTTACATTTCAGAAAGTGCTATAAATACAAAGGGATAAAACATATGACCAACATCTCTTATCATCGTTCACCAATTTACATTTCAGAAAGTGCTATAAATACAAATAGCTATTTATAACTAATCATTAGCTATTTATAACTAATCATACGCGAAAAGTAAACATTAAAACCGGAAATAAGTAATACAAACAAATGAGGAATGCTGGCTGTGGGGTTCGAACCCACGCGCACTTATGTGCAGAAGATCTTAAGTCTTCCCCCTTAACCACTCGGGCAAACCAGCTGTATGTTGTTCATTGTTCTATTTTATTTAATGTTTTATAATTCTTTTATTCTTATTTTGGTCAATCTGTTATTGACGGCCGGTAATTAGAATTCCGTACTGATTAGATAATGTTATGAAATCTGATAATTTATATCATTCACTTGGTATCTTCTGCCCTTGGATGTAAGGGACTTCACCAACATCTCGCATTATGTTGTTGTTGTTTTTTAAATGAAAAAGCCTTTTCTATAATATACAGTAAAACCAGAGGTTACAGCCAAATGCGGGGGACCTGCTAAATGGAAGCCACGATCCCAACCAGCCCAAAAAACTCCATAATTATGAAACCAATCATTTACTATAGTATCATTGAGAGAGAAGTCAAAGTTAAACTAAGCTTATTTACTAGTCTTTATCCTTCCATAGCTATATATGGATTAAACTAGAAAACTAAACTTAACCAGCTGATCCGACTCTCTTTTGGATCCGAGTGAGTCTCCATCTTTTCCACCTCCAGAATCAAGTCCACCTCCTCGTCCTCTGACGGCGTTGCCTTGGGTGTCCTTGCATCCGCGTCCAGCACAATCCGGTTGTTAAGAGTGCCTGTCGATCCTACAGAAGCCTCTGCTCGCTTCCAGTCTTCTATTTTTCCTTTTGCTGGGCTATATGAATAGAAGATAGTAGTTTTAGAACACATTGTATGTAAAACAGCACACTAAAGATAATATTTTCTATTTTCCTTTTGCTGGGCATATGAATAAAAAATAGTAGTTTTAGAACACATATAGCAGACTAAAGATAGGAGAAGTTGTATTGTTGTAGCAACAGCAGGTTCAGAAACAATCAAGACCAGAGGATTCTGTTTTTTGTTCCTTTTTGGTGAATGCAATCAAAGAGCAGCAGCTTTGTATGTTTGTTTACGCAGTCAAAGGCTCTAAGTTTTATAATATATGAAATATTTATAATATATGAAATATATATCTTATTGCTCTCTGTTATTGTCCCTTTTGTATGCTATTTCTGCTCTTTGTTTTGCCTTATAGAATCCTGTGCTTCTTCCCTTCACTTGGTATCATAGCCAAGGTCAGTAAAATTGAAGTTTTTCTAAAGGTTTTCAAGGAGCTAAGAATTATCCAGCAAGTTATTCTTCAAACAGCATACCAGGGAATGACCAAGGTGAAGACAGCTAAGCTACAATGCTAAGGGATTTTGAGACCATATGCCGGAGAATCAGATACAATAGACTCATTTTTTACTCAAATCATTGGACTGGTAAACCAAATTAGATCACATGGTGAAACCTTTGAAGATAGGAGAGTGGTTGAAAATATTTTAAGAAGTTTGCCTACAAGATTTGAATCAATTGTGGTGGCCATAGAAGAGACAAAAAATATCTCACAATTTTCAGTTGATGAGCTACATGCATCTCTCATTTCTCATGAACATAGACTAAGCAGGTCAGAAAATTCAACTTTAGACCATGCTTTCAAAACACAAGTCTCAATCAGCCATGGTAGGGGAAGATCAAATTTCAGAGGTAGAGGTAGAAATTTAAATAAAGGTGGAAGAACCAGCCCATCAAACACAAGGAGAAGAGGCAACAATCAAATCTCAACTCAAAATCAACCTCAAAGCCAAAGGTATGATAAATCTTCAGTTCAATGTCACTATTGTAAGAAATAGATCATTACTCAAATGAATGTACAAAGAAATAATATGATTCTAGGCAAGAAAATGAAAATTTTAACAAAGAAAACCAAAATCAGGGCAGTATGTTCTTAGCTTGCAACGTTGCACAAGAAAACGAGAAGGATATATGTTTTTTAGAATCTGGTTGCAACAATCATATCACGGGGAATCTAGAAATGTTTTCTAGTTTGGATGAAAGTGTAAAACCAGAAGTTACATTGGGGAATGATAACAAGTTTCAATTATGAAAATGAAACATCAATATTCTAACCAAAAAGAGGAGAAATTTTTTATTTATGATGCACGTGCTTTGTTCCTAAGTTGAAGCATAACTTAATGAATATTGGGCAACTTCTTCAAAAGGGGTATAGAATCTTTTTCAAAAAAAAACAATGCACAATTTTAGATAAATTTCCAAGTAATCAACTTATAGTTGAAGTTCAAATGAGCAGCAATAGAATGTTTCCTCTAAGGCTAAACTAGATTTGAAGGAAGAATTGGCTGAACGACTACCTTCAACAAACTCACAAGAGGATGAAGAGAAAACTACAACAATAATTCAAGTAATCTTTCAAGCAGAAATTAAATATGTAAATTGGTTATGGCATCTAATATTTGGACACCTAAACTTTGGAGGTTTAAACTTATTGTACAAGAAAAGAATGGTAAATGGGTTACCACTAATAGAAAAATCGGATAGAATATCTGAAGGTTGAATTTTGGGTAAACAACATAGGGAGTCATTTCCAGCAGGGAAGTCAATTCGTGCAAACAAACCATTGGAGATTGTTCATTCATATTTGTGTGGACCAATGCAAACACCCTCAATTGGTGGAAGCTACTACTTCTTGGCATTTATAAATGGCTACACAAGAAAAACATGGGTCTACTTTATAAGGCATAAGAATGAAGTGTTTGATTATTTTCGTCAATTCAAAGCCCTTGTTGAGAAACAAAGTGGGAATTACATCAAAGCATTGAGAATGGATAGGGGTGGTGAATACATTTCAAATGACTTCATAAGGCTTTGCAAAGACCATAGAATTCACAAACAATTTACCACAAGGTACACCCCTCAACAAAATGGAGTAGCTGAAAGAAAAAATAGAACAATCATGGGAATAGCAAGAAGCATGTTAAAAGAAAAACATTTGTCAAATGAATATTGGGTTGAAGTTGTAGCATGTGCAACATATATTATGAATATATGTCCCACTAAAAATTTCATTAATATGATTTCGGAAGAAGCATGGAGTGGAAAAAAACATAATGTCTCTCACATGAGAGTATTTGGATGTGTAGCATATGCACATGTCTCACATGAGAGTATTTGGATGTGTAGCATATGCAAATGTCTCACATGAGAGTATTTGGATGTGTAGCATATGCACATGTCTCACATGAGAGTATTTGGATGTGTAGCATATGCACATGTCCCATATGAATTGAGAAGAAAATTACATAACAAAGGAGAAAAATGCATATTTGTGGGATATAGTGTTGAATCAAAGGCATACAAATTGTACAATCCAATAACCAAAAAAATCATAATCAACAGAGATGTGCAATTCATAGAAGATGAAGCATGGGATGGAAGTTTGGATAAAACAATCAATATTGCAGCCAACTTACCACAAGAAGAAAAATAATATTTTATACCAGTAGGTACTCCTTCAAATGTGACTCCTTCCACACCCATTCAAGTTCAACCAAGTGGTCAAATGACACCTTCATTAAAGATAAGAATAGCTCCACACAATCTAGCTAATACTCTGTCAAATGTGCAACAAGCCCCATCTCAAATTGGTACTCTTGGTGTTGGATATTGGTGTTGGTACTCCTCACTAATTCTACCATCATCCGATCTTCATCAAGGAGATTCTCCACAATGTATAAGTGTTTCACTTAGAACCCACTGGCATGTCTGTACTCTTCAACCCCTTTTCATGTTGTTTTTCTCACCCAAGCCATGAACTAGTTGAATGGTTGGTCCAACCCTCACACTCCATAATACTGCACATCGTCATGCACAAATTGGTCACTTCCTTTCACAATTTGGTCCATCTGCACAACCCTCATACCAAGGTAAGGTCACCCCTCACCTTGCTACATTATGAAGTCAACCCGAAATAAAGTTTTTTGTGACAACTTGACTCCATTGTCCACATCATGCCACAGTTAACCAATATTTGCACCAAGAACTGCACGCCCAAACTTTATTTTCCTCATTACTTCATCACCTATTTGTGCTACTGTGTCTACCTATCTATGCCTTGGAATGGTTAGGCTTCACCCTCAACCATGTTTCCCAAAGAAAGCAAAATGCTCATGCCCAAGCAATCTCTTCATGTTGTAATCTACATGTCCGCACAATCCTCAAAACAAAGGAAAGTCCTCAACTCGCCTCCTTTCGTCAACTTACCCATCTGCAACTCAACATCTTGGATGAGTGTGGCTAACACACTCTCACTCCTGAAATTTCCCAACAACCTATCCAAAGTGTTCCAAGTAGAATGAGTCACCTCAAAGAACTTACATGCCTTAGGAATGTACACACCAATACTTATATCAACTCTAACCAATGACCCTCCCAAATCTCCGAGTCATCGCACAATCATCCGTAAGTCACCAAGGGTTGCTCTACCTCATCCAATGTCCCATAACAAAGGTACCAACCATGTAACTTGGTCTGCATTCTACCCATTCAGGTTTACTACCAAGAGTTATTGATTGACTCATTTGTTGACTCCATCCATCTCCTAGAATGAAATTACCTTGCACCTCTTGCAAGTGTTCAAACTCTAGCATTGTTATCGTGAATTTCAAGTCATCGCATGAACCAACAAATATGGCTAACGCATCAAACACTAGGGTGCCTCATCCATCCCTTCAACTCGACACGAACAAACTTCACTGCCCACTTCACTGCAACGGCTTGTCCAATGCACCTCAACAAAGAGTTAGGCAACTTCATCAAGCCACCTCCACGGCTACATCTAAATATGCCTATGTCCACCACAAGATTCATCCAAGTAGGTCACCCAAGCTCTCTACACATTCTCCCAACCAAGGCATCCTCAAGCCACCTCCAAAACTACATCTAAATATGCCTATGTCCACCATAGGATTCATCCATGCAGGTCACCCAAGCTCTCTACACATTATCCCAACCAAGGCATCCCAAACTGGTACAAGATTTCTTTGAATCTACATCACTTGAGTCACCCTCAATCCTACTAGATCTCACCACAGAAGCGGATTACATTGGAACCACCAAGTCATCTGACTTCCCTTCAAATAACTCACTGCAACACTTAGGAAATTCAAGAACTCAAAATCAACTGTACCTTTCCAAAGACATCCTTAGTTGAAACCATGGTTCAAATATGTTTCCTTGGACCTTCACTTGCCCAAGAAACCAACTCTCTGCATGAACTCCCCTCAATCGTTGTCCACAACTCCACAAACCTACAAGACTTCCGCTGCAATACAAGGCTGGGTCCATCCATCCACTTCTAAAATCCGTCTAAGTCCCAAATTTTTCATGCAACCGGTTGAACTCATCTCCAATGTCTTGCCATCTCCGCACCTTGACTACTTCCATTTCAAGGAACTATGCTCCCACCACCCAACTGTCAAGTCATAATGTTGTTAACTGACTATTGTAACTTTGTGAAGAGCTACCTCGTATGAAGGCTACAATCGACCCCCTCATCCAACAAGCCACCTCAACTCAAATATTCTTCTTAGCAATACACGACATGAAGATGTCATGATAGAAACGTTCCCATCCCACTTCCTGCTACAGAGCTCCTCTAGGTCACCTCAAGTCATTCACCCAAGTGCTTGAACTTGTTGCAACCTAGAACTACTCCCCTTCACCATCACTTCTACAATCACCCTCTGCGTCCGCTTCTATTATCACTTCTGGGGTTAGATATGTGATAAGTCATGCGACAAATCCTAGATTCATATGCCTTTCCTGAGTGCTCAGTTCACCCAATGAAATCTCTGCCTATTCTCTTAAGGTGTGCACAACATGTCTGACACTGAATTTTGTCGCACATCAAACCAACCGAGTCTATACCCAAACTGTCTCTGCGATCAAGTATGTAACAAGTTCTGCAATGAACTCTACGATGAGTTCTGTGATCACCCACCTTGACCAAGTGCTTTGTCTTTGCTCTTATTCTATATAAGGTTTGTGCCCAGATCCACTTTTCACCACACTGTCAACCAAACCTTTGTTGCAAGTCTGATGCTAAGTTTGTGATGAACCAGTTCACTCCCTCGAATGGTTCACCAAGTCTACGAATGTTCCCACCAAACTGACTTTGCAACAAACCACCTTCTCAATAAGTGCACCCCACCACAATTATTCTAAATGTAAGAGTGGTGAAGAGCACCAAACTGCTCCAATACCATCTATTGTCAAGATAGTGGTGAAGAGCCCACCAACCCTTCATCAAAATCTACAATGAATTCCCTCGAATACCATCTATCGTAGATATAGTGGTGAAGAGCTCACCAACTCTTCATCAAACTCTACAATGAACAAACTCTGATACCATCTGTCATGTCCCCATAGTGTTCCTAGCCGAATCTTGCAATCGTACACCACTAGAGGGTATACAACACCATGACATTTCTCTCTTGGCTTCTTGGAAACACCAAGGTTACTTCATTCGAACTATGCCTCTTGACCTCATACTCATACTCCATTCTAGGCTACTAGCGAGTCACACTCTTACTCTAGCGCAACTCTTGTATACTTAGACAATCGTTAACAAATTTAACACTTTGTCATATATAAGAATACATCCATGAACATGAGAATCCAAGAGAACAACAACAGAACAAACAAAAGACATACATAAAATAGTGTGGGCGGCGTGGACCATTCCTAACACACGAATAAGTTTTTGTTATTGTGAACTAGTTGCAACATGAGCACTATCGACTTGGTTTACAACTTCAACAGAGTCCCATGACTCACCTCACCTCACCAAGACACTCATACACATATTTGTCACCATGAATCTCTGTTGCAACCGTGTCCGCAACCTCCTATGATGCACCTCAAATGTTCCCTCAACCATAGACTTGTTGTCTCTTCATTTTCGCAGAATTCACAGATTTCAATTCTGTCTCACAGATGCCTCCAACAAACGTGCATTCCCAGACTTATCCAAATGGAAGTCTCCCAACTTTGTCCATCGAATCCACCTCTAGGCATCAAAAGTCCTCCCATGTGGAGCAACTTGGCTCCTTGAGGGAGCTCGCCCATCTTCGTCTAAATCTTCATCAGAACCACAAAGATCCTCTTTCTCTCAATATCTTCCAAATATTCCTTCCTTGGTTGTGCACCATTGTTCTCTTATAGGGACTCCAAAAGTCACCATCGTGAACCATCATGTCCTTTGGGGGTGTCACAACCCTTCGCAAACCCATGTGTCCAAACGAACCATCGTGCCCCTTCATGGACCTGGTTTCCCAAATGAATCATCTCACCCCTTCGTGGACCCAGTCGTCCAAACAAAACCATGCACTCATCAATCAATATGCCCAACACTGGTGTGCCCCTCATTTCGGTGCACCCCATTCTCTTAGTCGCTTCGTACTTGGGCAAGCCCCTTGGTGCATTTGCATGCCCAAGGCATCCATTTACCCAACTTGGGTGCCAAAGCAACTCCAAGTTCCGTCTCTTTGAGGACTTGGGTGAGGGTCTCCATGCCCATCTAGCCAAAGACCTTACAATCCCTATCATTAAAACATGTCATTAATAAAATAGACTCAATGTGTTAAAAAGTTTATTTTTAATTAGTCGGCTCCATAAAGCACTAGTTTTTAATAACAGGCTTTAGTGTGAAGTCGATATGTTGGAAAGTTTATTTTTTAATTAGTTGGAAATATTGATACAATTATTTTTATAAATGGTTTTGGCAACTTTAAGAAATATAATATATAAAAATGTCCTTTAAAATTTTGCATTAATATAGCATGCTTCTAATCAATTATGCGGATCATCCCAAGATGATCCCATGGTCATGTCTTGCATAGCTACTTACAATGGAATTTACTCCGAGCCACGCTTGTTGTAATTACGGCAATGGCCTTTACAACAGATATGGAAATGGAGACATTGGAGACAATCCTAAATTTTCTTTCACACCACATGAAGTCTTTGATATCGTTAAGGTGAAATATTTCTTAATTCTGCATCTATAGCTCTTCAATTGCTTTCATTTTGGAACACTTAAAGATCATAGTCAAAGAAATCTACCTCTTAATGAATATGAGACTAAAATTGGGAAAATGGACAAAGTGTAGTGTAAATATTAAATTCTTGATGGCGATTAGAGGAAAATGATTGTTGTCTACCAAATTTGTAAGAATGAAATTAAGGAAATGGTCTCTATTTCTTTAAATTTCATTTGTTCTTACATAGTTTTCTTACATAGACAATGAAGAAAATATTGTCAACAAGGACAAGGAAGAATGCACAAGTGTTTCCTTGTGCAAGCTACACTGGATGAACATAGATCTTCATGATACAATGGTGCAGTATGAAAATCAAGATGGGATCATGCCAATAGATATCCTTCAGGTAAGTCTAAATAACCATTTCATGTTTAATAATTATTCATTGTCTAAATGATCTCATGTTTAAATTTCCATCAAAGCATCATATCTATATCAAAATATTTTGTACCCCAAATAACCATATTATTAGAACAAATTTGACCACATTTGCCTAAGGTATCCATAAAAACTCCATGATCATCTTTCTTTTTTTCTCTTAAATCGTTTATAAATTATAGTTATTTGGTCTATAGGACCTCTTTTATTTGAGAACTATCTAGTGTATAGGTTTATTTTCCTAGGGTTAGAGCCTAGAGTCAAATTTAATCTAAATTTTATAAAAGAGCTAGATGGAAAAATATCATTTTTTTAAAGATTTTGTTTATGTGGTTGAACATCTCAATAAACCAATTGAAATTAGATCATTTTAGGAATGGCCAAATAGTGATGGTTATTTTCCTACTTTCCCATAATATTGTTCAACACTCATATTTTTTGCAGGAGAATACAAGTACACTAATTTTATTGTTGATGGATTGGAGGAGAATTCTGAGAGACTAATAGTTAATATTGATTTCTAATCACAATTCAAAATCGTTGGACTCCATAGGCCATTATGGTGTTATTTTGAATAAGCTTCTGGTTATTTTTGTAGCAAAAGAAGATTGGTTGCAACAAATTGTTGGCATTGTTTGTGATGCTACCAGACAATCCTTTAAAAACAAAGGGTTGCATATTCCCCCTCGTAGAAGGTTGAAGTATATGAGATCCAAATGGCTATCTCCATATAAAATAATTAGTAATGAAACCCCTCATTCTTCTTTTAGTACAAATGAATTCCCTCATTCTTTTTCTAAAAGCACTAATATAAATAAAGAAGTAACCTCCATTGTTTTCAAAGGCTCGAGATGGGTTTAAGGTTTACCAATGAATTCAAACTATAGTTACACAATAATGGAGTTCATTGTCATCCAACGAAACAAATTTATGGAAGAGAGAAGGATATCAAATATAACAATTTAAAATTTTCCCACTTTCAAGACAAAACATTACAGAGAGGGGGTAAAAAAATTATTGTTGGATTAGCATCCATGTTAAGAGAAGCTAGGCTAAGCTCCAAGTGCTAGAAGCATATTTCATTCTATCATGGATTTCTATCAAAACTAATTTACATTAATCTTGTGATAATATCCTCCCACTCGACCTCTACTTTTAGTTTAAAAAGATATATAGTTACAATACATATGCCCATTTTAATGTAATTAGTATATGGTCTCCTCTTCAGTCTTTAGTTTGGCTTAATAAAACAATACATAATAGGCTTAAAAAAACAACACATATGAGTATATTCTTTAACTGGAATAGGTATCTTTAGGTAAATATAAGGCCATCTGCATATTTGAGTTTTTAGTGTAATGAGTTATGAGTCTTACTTTTTTTGTGAGAAGAAAGATGTCTTACTTTTTTTTCGTGAGAAGAAAGATTGGCGGTCGAGAAATGACTATAATTTTTTTGCGAAAGTAGAGCCTCTTGGCTCCGAGAACATGATGAATAAGAAGGAAAAAAACAAGAGATAATACGTATAGGAGATAGAACCGTCTAATTCAAGGAGAAAATACTCTCTACTATAATCATATTCTCTCTTTTTTCTATGGTGATATCTAGCATTAGGATATCAAGCTTAATCTCCCCAATTATATGGTATTAGGAGGTAGAACCATTCAAGCAATGAATACTCTCGTTTACATCAAAATCTCTCTTCTCAATGGTCATCTTAATCTTTGGGGTATCAATCTCAATCTCATCATCTCTCTTTCAACAAAATTAGATTTTTTTCATTTATGCTAAGATTAGTGGACCACTATTATTTGAGTCTTGAGTGTTGGCATGGAGAGAATTTCACAATTAAAACATTATTGCAAAAGCTATAGCATTTATATCCCTACTTGTCTTTAGATTATAATGTTCAAGTTGCATTATTTTCTTCAAACTAATTATGTCCTCACTTGTCTTTAGAATATAGCATTTAATGTTTAAGTTGAAGCATTATTTTCTTCAAATTAATCATATCCCTACTTGTCTTTAGATTATAGTATTTAATATTTAAATTTCATTATTTACAATATGCAATCTTCTTTCCAATCTCTTTTGTTTAGTAATATTTAACTTTAAGTTTCTTTCCCGTTTCAAATGTTTCATAATTACTTAGTATTTAATATTCAAATTGCATTATCTACAATATACAATTTTCTTTCCAATCTCTTTTGTCTAGTAATATTTAACTTTAAGTTTCTTTCCCGTTTCAAATGTTTCATAATTACTTTAACTTCAAAATATATACAATTATTACATTTCAAAGTATATACAATTATTACATTGAAACATCTCTAAAATCCAAATATGTTTTACATAAAACATCTCTTTAAATTGCTTTATAACTAATTTCACTTATTACGCCTAAAGGCGTACACCTATTGACAATGGGCACATTTAATAGGTTTTTAGTGCTTAATCAGTTTTGTATGGACAAGATTAAATATTGATGGAATAATCTTAGTAGTCCCAATAAATCAATGGTTGTGATTTCAACCACTAACTTCCTCACTATTATAAAGATATCAGTTTACACGTTTATTTTTTTACTTTTACTTAATTATATTTAAAATTTACTATGGTGGCTAGGTGATTGCCACCTCTAAATAATTAACTTTTGATTTTCTAATTCTAAGTAATTAACTTTTCATTTTCTAGACCAATAAAAAAATTTAGAGGATTCAGCAGCCACAATTTTCTTTTCTGGGCCCACTGAAACCTTTCGGCGTTCACCAGCCGCAAAAGTTTGCGGCTGTGCTAGTTTATGTTATCTTGACTTTAGAGATATACATAGCCTCATGGAGCAACTTGAGAGGGAGTATTTCCAAGTTCCCTACTTTTCTGCAATCTTTATGACCTCGGAAGTTCCCATGGCCTTATTTACCGATCTTGTGTGTATTAAATATCCACGACACCAATCGTGTGTGAAACTTTGTGGGTTATTGGATCCAAGACCTTGCCGCAATATAGTGGCCACTCACACTTTTCAAAAATCTTAAATCACTGTATACATCGGGGCAACCGAAAGATTTTCCTGGCCATCTTATTGAACGATTTCCACCGATATTTGCACTGAAAAGTCATGCATGTGGCCCGTCAAAACCCACTAAATAGAGAGTAAAATATGCACGACGGACGAAGTAGTCCGTCGAGATGCAGCTTTGCCAGCTCTCTGAAATCAATAAAAAATAATGCTTAGGGTTTTGTGATCGGCGAGAAACCTGCAAGGAAAATACATGCTGAATTAAATGGCCTAGAGTATAATCAGCTCAACGTTTTTGGTGCCGTTATCCACAATGGAAGTCTTCGCAGATCTGTGGTCGCTTATTTGTGCGAGTTTTAGCCCACATTTTGTCGATGAGTGAAATGAAGAGAATATGGCAACTGTGATGCATGGACTCTCCAGAAAACTGTAAGAATTTTCATTTCTTTTGCGAGCTTTTATGGGCTTTGAATTGCTTTAATTGCAGTACAGTGGACGGCGATTTGCCGGTAACTGGTTTTTATGAACTCGACTCTCGTTAGTGGCATTGAAATTTAGAGACGAGGAGGCTAACAATGTATAAATAATGGTTAGCGGCTTTCGTTTGCAAATGGAGCGCAAGTACTTGCAAATTGTGATTGTTTTTATATCAAATCAAGTTATTCTGATCATGATATGTGGATAAATAAGTATCAGAGTGGAGGCTCTAAATTTCTGCAAGAGTCTTAACATAATCCTTTGCTTCTTATTGGTCTTTGGCTTAATGACAGACCGCATAATGATTATCCTGGAGGGCTTTGAAATTTGTGACACCACGCCTCTTTGGATCGGATGATAAATATATTCTAAAGCGAACTGAATCGGATTTCAAGTTACAGTTCAGGTAAGTATCTTAACAACTTTCACTTATAATAATACATATAGTTTTGTTGGATTGATTGATTAAGGAAATCGAAGGCCATTTCCCTCCTCAGATTAGGATCAGTTCTAGTTTGGTCGACACGGGATTCAAGTCATATTTAAATAAATGTGCACTTTTATCCAATTTCTAAAACACTTAAAATTAGGTTAAAAGATTTCACAAGTCGTTAATCTACATCGACATGCCAAACGGTTCCTTTCTGGATTTAGTGGAAGATTTAGGGTCTCTACAAAATCTGCTCAGAGACTTATGCGTGAGGTAAAATTAATCGACGGATGTCAAGAAAAGCACTGACTAATTCAAATTTTAGAAGTTAATCGAGTATGGATGTCCAGAAAATCTACAATGACTAATGCAAATTTTCACCCATGTCAAGATTTATATTCATCTCGCTGTGGATAAAACAATGCCACGTTGGTTAAACAGATCAACAGGAATCGTGATAGGTTTTTCGATAAAAAAAATTTGTTTGATTTTGTTCAAAATCCGGTGATGAATAGTTGAATCTGAAAATTTGAATAGTTAAATTTGTATAATCAAATTATTTCAGAATTTTTCATCACGCTGAATCCATTTATACATTCAAAAATATAATTTAAACAAAAAAAAATACGAAAAATCTACCCAAAGCCATAGTGATTTATGATCTCCAAGTAGTATACAGCCAGTCATAGCTAAGCACTGTGCAGAGTTTAGGCACGGAGACAGATATTCTGCCCTACCAAGCGTTAGGCTAACGCTTAGCCCAGTACGCTTGTACGATCAGAGTTTCAGGGTTCCTACTTTTATAATGTTCAGCGAATAAATGTCATTATTTCAAAAATAATTAAATGTTTAAAGTG
>SNQJ01S0039254.1:0-20435 GCA_010110895.2 Picea sitchensis
AGGTAGAATATCCTTTAGCGTTTTTGGGAAATTGCTTGAACCACACATCAAGGGTCCAAGAACGAATATATTTTTCTTTAACAAGAGTGCTCCAAACATTGTTTGTTTTAAAGTGACATTTCCAAAGATGTTTAGTCAACAAATTTGTACCAAAAAATTTCAAATTCCTTAAACCCTAACCCCCATAAAATTTAGGATGAGCCAATTTATACCAAGCCACTAAATGAAATCTCTCTTTTTCTTTTTTTCCTGTCCACAAG
The DNA here is from genome assembly GCA_010110895.2 of Picea sitchensis. Lineage (NCBI taxonomy): Eukaryota > Viridiplantae > Streptophyta > Pinopsida > Pinales > Pinaceae > Picea > Picea sitchensis. The sequence continues at coordinate 261 of SNQJ01S0039254.1, forward strand.
AAGGTGTAAATTCTTCTATGAATTTTATCAAGAATTTCCCTTGGTATTTTTGTGACCGAAAGCCAATATATAGGAAAAACTTCCAAAACATATTTTACCAATATAAGCCTTCTACCTAACAAGATCCATCGATGACACTAGAGGCCAATTTTATTCTCCACTTTCTTTAGTAACCAAAAGAAATCAACAACTGCATAACAATTACGCTTCAATAAAAACTTGAGATACTTAAACCCCAACTCCAGTTTAGAAACTTGGATACTAAACATATCTTTAATCACAATATTCTATCAAAATCCCTCCACTTAGAATCCATCCCACATCCAAACAACATGACATCATCAACAAACAACAAATGGCTAATTCTAACCTGAAATGAAATCTTTAGTCCCAAGATTCTACCCACATATTTTCCCTTCTCTATTAATATTATTAAACCATCCATTAATAAAATGAATAAAAAAGGCGACAGGGGCACCCCTATCTCAAGCCTCTAGAACTTTTAAAAAATTTAGTTGGACCACTATTGATCAACACAACAAATGAAGAAGAACTAACACATGCCATTATCCAATTTACTTCTTGTATATTTATACCAATTTGAAGTAAAAGAAACCTGAGAAAGTCCCAATTTACATTGTCATGGGATTTATCCAAATCCAATTTAAGGAGAAAGGACTTATTGTTCTTTGATTTAATACTATTTATCATCTCTTGCAGGACTCCAATAGTGTCAGAACAATTACTTCCCTAAAGAAACCCGAACTTCTCTTTGGAAATCACTTTGGATAAAACTCGTTTCAATCTAGAAACAATAATTTTTGAGATGATCTTATATATAAGATTGCAAAGAGAAATAGGACGAAAATCATGAAAACTAGCTGGTTTATCCTTCTTAGGAATAAGAGCCACAAAAGTTGTATTGACAACACCAAAAATCTTACATTCAATCTAGTTTCCTCAACCACCTTATGAATATCATGTCCAATAATATCAAAGTAATCTAGGAAAAAGTCCATCGAACAACCATCCTATCCAAGAGTTTTACCTTTAGAAAAACTTTCCAGAATATATTTGATCTCATTTGGACTCACATAATCACTTATTTTTCCATCTTCCTCAGTAGAGAACAAAGTAGGAAAGAGTTCCATAATTTTGAGCTGATCAAGAAAGTTCACCTCCTTTTGATCTTGAAATAAAAATTTAAAATGCTTAACTTCTTCTTTTTCCAATTCTTCTGACTAGAAACTTTATTATCCTCATCATAAGATAAATACCATATTGAATTTATACTCCTAAAACTTGCATACTTATGAAAAAAATTGGAGTGTTCTTATCTCCAACAAAAAGACGAAGGGTTCTTATCTTGAGCCTCCAAGAGTATTCTTCAATTGAAAGAATATGAATCCTTATATATTCCATATATTTCACATATTGAAGGTCAGAATCTAAAAAAACCCATATTTATGATGACCATAAAATACTTCTAGTTGCTCAATTTTTAAAAGATCTTTATTAAAGGATACCTTTTTTTTTATCTCTCTCAAGCCTGAATTTATATTTTAAGGCACTTAATTTTTTGACCAAGAAGGTCATATTCGAGATCACCTTCAACAAAAAATAAAAATGCATTTGTCCTTAAATAAATGAATTAAATCCAAATCCTTCAACCAAGATGAATTGAACTTAAAATGGTATCTAACAAGCTCCTCTTTAACACACAATTGAAGCACTATTTGTTTATGATCCGAAAGCATCAATTTAATAGTCCAAGAGAGATATTGTTTTGGATTTTCACGGTCAGGAATGAAATGAATACAAATTACTATCAAAATATGCTTAACATAGAATATGAGGATATCACGGTAAAAAATGGCTTCTATTCAATAAGAATAAGATAAAATTGTAAAATGAAGCGGAAAACAAGCACATAGAATGATGGTGGCTTATCTACGAGGAAGAGATGTGATGGATGCGCTCATTAAGCAAAGGAAGATGATTAAAATGAGGCTCTCAAGTTCTTTTTACAATAAGCGGGAATGTAAAACCCTAGACATCAAAAACTAAGCCCTAGGAGATGAAGCACCAAAGAGAGTCATGTGGGCCCCTGTTTGGGTAGGGATTGGTACACATAACTTCTTGAGGTCATGTAACTTTGCATGGGATGTATGCATTTCTGTGTGATATCCCTTTGGATGGTATATCTAAAAATACATGTTTTATCTGGCGATCCTACACATGTTGGTACGTAGGGTGAGCCTACAAAAGGATTGTTTAGGGCCTCAAAATGACCCTTGAAGTGGGGACGAAAACTGGGAAAAACAGCAATTTGGAAAATCTGTCAAAATGAGCTAGTTGGAATGAGTGGGTGGCCACCAAAATCCCATATAGATCAATCCTCCCCTTTAGGGCTTATTTCTCTCCATTACGTTGCTTTCCCCAATAGATAAGAGAGGCTCTGAATTTAGCCCCTAGTGAAGGCCACTTGCCTTGGTGTAGGAGATGGCTTTCTTTGACAACTTCAATAAAGATAGATCCTTTGTTTGGAGTTCACTTGACCCTATTTATACAACCTGATCACTTTCGATTCTTATTTAGTATGCAGCTTGAGGTTGAATTTTGTTGGTGTTAGTTGTTATGCTATCTACGAGGTGTCCAATAATGGTGGGAAATAAGGTCTGCAGAGATCCACATTGAACAATGGAGTGTAGGCCAAGGAAAGGAGAAATGTTGGAGCTCAAAATAATTATCACCACGATGAGTGATGGTGTATCACGACCCATAGCGAATTAGGTGAAGCTTCTGATTGGGTCTTGTAAAGCATTCTTTCTGCAAATGAAACCAAACTTTGTCTCCAAACTGAAACTAGTATAGCTTGATGTTGATCATGAATTATTTGCTTGTACTTGTCATTAGACTTATATAAGATATCCTGAACCTGTTCGAGGATGTGTTGAATCCACTCAATGGAGCAGTGAAGCTTTGTCAGGTTTAGTTGGAGAAGGAGATGATTCATCCGAGGTGACCACAAGGGATAATGCACAATCTATGGGACCCAATGGTTGGAATCCCAATACACGAAGGGGCTATGACTAGTTGAGATATGATAGGCTTCGAGTTATTTGTACTATGATGGACATAGGGAAGAATCTCATCCCATATCTGTGAGGTGCTTGGAATTATACATGAGAAAAATATGCATGATAATCATGTTGACCTACAGTTTAGCTATATTTGAGGGTGGAAAGTCATGGATTTGTTGAGCTTGAGGTGTCCAATGGTGACCAAAGTCTCAAGCGATTTGTTGAAAAGAACTATCCCAATGAAAATGGTTTGGTAGGATTCCAAATGTACCCAAACTCATTCAAATAAGAGCTTGGCAATGGCCTCTACTGTTGTTCTCTTCTTGTAGGCTTCCAAAATCGCCATCTTAGAAAGAGATCAACAACCACAACAGTCATTTCCCAGCTTAATTGGGCCAGGGAGGCCAATGTAGTCCATGGAGATGGATTATCATGGCCTATCAAGAGTAGGAAAAGGAGTGTATAAAGCTAACCCTATTTCTTAGTGGTTGGTTTACCAATAATGCATGCAGTGCAAGACCACAATGACCATACTTGTTGACTTCATGTCGAATTTTTGTCCATTAGAAATGTTTAAACATTACCATTGTATTTTGATGTGTGAGAATTGATGGCTCCCACTTGGCTGTAGTGGGAGTCCCATATTAAAAGGTTCACTACTAGAAGCTGCGGCTTGATGGAACATAGATATGGCTGAGACAACACAACAACCCATCCTAAGATGGAAATTACTTGATGGCATGAAACTTGTTCCCAACATTTGGTAGGTGGTGGCAAGTCTAGGTGTCTCATAGGTTAGGGGCCATCCATGGAGTCTCATGGGCCTTGAATTCTGAAACCATGGTGAGTGCCATGGCCGGGTTCTTTGAGGAGAGTATTGACATTTATGGTGCTTTCTATTTATACTTGATGTTGAGGTGGAGATATTCTGAAATATGTGGACCACTTTTGATGGTGGTATTTCTTTATTTTGCCTTGTGTTTGCATGAATTAGGTGGCTTATGATTAGTGTGGATGATGTCTCCTTCCAGATGTAGTATGCTTGGCGATAGAAAGATTGCACAATGTAGTACATTTATTTTTCATAAAGTAGGTGCTTATGGACCAGCATATGATGAGTGTCTCACTATGATGGACAGGGTGAAGTATGTTGGGTGAGAATGACACCAACAACATAGTATGAAGCATTTGTCTCAATATTAAAGGGGTTATTTGTGGGTACAATGAGTGATGAAGTTAAGGGCTAGAATAAACCTTACTTCAAATCATTGAGCAGCGTGTTGTTGGGGCCTACCCCATGTAAATTTTGTCTTACCACCACCCTAGTTACTTGGATGAGGGGCCATGCAATGTGAGAGAACCCCAACCGCGAGCTGATTGAGTGTGGTTGGGTACGGCCCAGGTTAATGGATGGTGGATCTTAGCTGAATCCACATGTACACCATGATGATCAATGATGTAGCCCTAGGTAATGGACCTTGTCCATGCGAAAGTATCATTTTTCCAAGTTGCCATAAAACTTGTGCTGTCGTAGAGTGCTCAAAAACTAATGAATATGTCACATGTGCTCCTCCCAAGTCTTGTTGTAAATGGGAATGTCATCGGATATACCACTACCAAAGTATTGGTGAATGGTTGCAAGATATCATCCATCATCCCTCATGAGGTGGCTGGAGAGCATTTGTCAAACAAGATGACCAACCATTCAAAAATACCTTCCTTTGACTTGAAAAAAGTCTTCCATACATCTGTTTGTTCTATCGGGACTGGTGGTAGCCATAATTCAAATCAATCTTAATGAAATATTTTCCCCCCATGGGATGATCAAAGGTCCTTCGATTTGAAGTCGATATCGAGTTGATTGTGATTTTGTTTAAGGTGTTGTAATCAATGCAGAGTCACTATGTTCCATATTTTTTTTTGTACCAGCACGATTGGGCTCCCCACAAGGTGATGATATGGGATGAATGTGCCCTTGTGGAGGCGGTTCTTGGATTTGCCACTTGATATCCCCATTCTCTAACAAAGAGAGATGATATGCTGGACCATTTGAAAGTGGTGCATCAGGAATTCGGATCGTTAGGGTGTAGCGGCATTAATTGAGAGAAAAGGTTGCCCGGTTGGGTGAGGATGATAATATATCTAAGTATTATTCCAAAACCTTATACACTTGCCACATTGTTGTGAAGAGAGGTTTTGTGTAGAGGCCACGGATGTGGTTGTGATCTTTTCTCACTCTGAGAGTGAATCCCAAAGAAGACAAACTTCCCGGACCGAGATATGACCTTCCTACATTGGTTAGCATAGATCAGGAAATAACACTAGGTGGGACTACCTCCGATATCACAATACAATTTCTCTTGTTCAAAGTAATAATAACAATGTGAGGCCTAGACTCATATACAACATGGTGTTTCCATAAATATGTTTGGCCAAAAACATTACAAAATCGGGGGGAAAAATCAAAATACCTGGAGTCTTTGAAGGGTTTGATTCCGTATGGCGACGTGCAGGCGATCACGGTCTTCGCTTCCTTGAGCCATCCGATGAATGTAGGGATGCCGGAGTCTGGCTAGCGTTTTTTCATCGAGGCGAATTAAACCTGACGCCTCTGCTGAGATAAGGGTTCTTAAAACACACTATCAACGATGAAGTGTAGGTGGGAATGCCTTTCACCCACATCTATGAATGAAAAATGTGCTCACCTTCCTCTGGCTTGTACAGTTCCGCGAGGGCTAGAGTTTGGTGGTAGCAATAGTAGCACTAGGTTCACGCATCAATGATCCATTTCCCCATACCTAGTTATGAATTAGAATTGAACCAGATATGATTCAAAGGGTTTCACATCAACCACCAAGGACTTCTTTGAGCAACAATCAACAATGTTATTCCGAGGATCTTATATAAGTCACACCACTTCCTAATATATTTGTTTGTCTCTCTGGTGTCCTTCTTTTCTTACAACCTAAAATGGTTGTCCTGAGGCATTCCATCTTTTTCCACATCCTTTTTCTATGGGTTGGGGCTACCTTTCTGGAATTTTTCTATGTGGGGTTCCTAGGCCCAAATATTTGTTTCTTTTGTTTGAGCTTTGCTTGATTTTGATGACTTATGCTCGATATGTAAGCACCCAAAGGATGAGATGTCTAAAATCTAACAGTTAATATATGTAGATTGTCGTGATACTTGAGCACCATAAGTTTCTCAGAATATTTGATACCATATTTTGCGTAAAAGATTATGAATATATTTGTGAACTCGAGCATTGATTGGTATCTTTCTTACTGCCGCTACTTGGAGTCCATTTTGTATACTGGTCATCTTAGCTTCCAACAAGGTAGTATTGTTTCCTTAATAACACGAGAGGAATCCAGTGTGCATGACTACCTGCAAATAATGTGGGTTCCTCTATTTCCTTATGCTCACATAAAGTTCCACCAATATTTGACATTGGGAATGACTTTGATGAGAAGCGCCAAAGTAATCTTTTCTCTATTAGAAGAGTTATGAATGATACCCTTCTATGAGATTCAACCATTTGTATTCCAACATTTTCATCTATCTTACCTTCAAATATAGGAATATCAAAGTTGGTTGTACCTTGAATGAAATCACCTCCATTTGAGGAAGATGCATTACTGTTGTGTATAGGGATTTGTGAAATATCCATCATCTCATTCCTCTGTTGCATGAGGGATTCCTGAAACAACATTTTGAAAGGATCTACTGTCCCATCGTATTTATTTTCCTGCCATGGGGTTTCTTAGGCATTGAGAGCTTTTTCCTCGAGAGAAACAAGCTTGAAACCAGTCTTTGTACCACAACCTAAGTTGGGGACATACACTAAGAATGAAATGGAGAAAAATGATCTGATACCACTAACCCTAATTTTATGAGAAAGAGCAGAAATGAATATAGATTATTATCAAAATATGCTTAACAAAAATAACATATATAGTAAAAACTAGTTTATATTCAATAGGAAATAAGGTGGCCTTAAAATCTTGATGACTAAACTGCTAGAATGGCTGAGGTGGCTTATCTCTAAGAAGAGATGTTATTTGTGCTCGATTCGAGACAATGATTACAATGGGGCTCTCAAGACCTTTTTACAATAAATAGGAATGTCAAAACCTAGACATCCAAAAATCTAACCTTGGGAGATGAAACAACAAAAAGTCATGTAGGCCATTTGGAGTAAGTTAGTGGAGTCCAAGTTGAGACCCATAGCTTTGTATACGATATTCATTTTAGGTGCACAATAGCCTATTGGAAGGTCTATCCAAGGAATATGCATGTTTCTTGTGGTGAGACCACGTAATCCCGACTACAGTGGGATTTCAAAAGCATTTAGGGCCTCAAAATGGCCTCGAGTCAAGGGACCCATAAACTAGGAGAAAACTACTCAACTAGAAAACTGCAAAAGTGAACTAGTTGGAATACATGGGAGGCCACATACATCCATATGTATAATACTTAGACAAATAACCTATGAAAAATTTAGACAAAATAAACTTGTCCAACATTTTACCCACTACATCACATCCACTATGTCTATTGCTCCAAGTAGGGGACACAGCAACTGACTCAATATCAATAAGCTGATGTCTTTTGAAAAAATCATAGAAAACAACACCAAGGGTATCCATCCTTTATTTACTTTACCATATCTCTCAAGATGAAAGAGTCAGATTAAAATCACAAAATAACACCACATTTCCTCCATTCAAAACTCCTGAAGAGGCCACTCATTCCCAAAAATCTACATGAGTGGAAAATTGAGCATAACAATCGATAATGGAGATAGGTTGACAATGACCTCTCACCAAACCTTCCATAAAAATACCAGCATGAGTTGAAAAACAAGAAAAATTTGCGACCAGAGGGTTGGATGCCACTAAAATACCACCAGACTGACCATTAGCATTCGTAGCATAAAAAATCCAATGAGGAAGAAGTTGTGCAAAAGTTTCCCAAGTTATTTTATCTAAAAGCATAGTTTCATGAACAAGAAGAATATCAGGACTAGCGAGTTAACAAAATGCTTGACGGAAGCCAATTTGGAAGCCCCTCCAACTCCCTTATGTTGATAGAAAAAATTTTCATTTTCGACCCCCAACAAAGCCTTTGTTTTCTCTAGAGCTAGGACACGATTTTACGAAGATAACTACTTATCTATCTTGTTCCTCTTTTCATTTTAATCTTACATTTATCACTTACAAGGGTTTGTCGAATAAAAATTGCCCCCCAAGCCACCATAGAAAACACCCTTTAGATCAACAACATTACGATAAAAGGTGCTAACAAATGAGTCTTTAGAAGACTTGATATCCATACTACAACCTACTTCTTTAAATAAATCTAAATGAGATCTCTGCACAATGTTAGGTATGAATGGATAAGGCATTAATAATCTCAACTCTTCTCTGCATTTAAAAAAATCCCTAGTGAAATCTTCCTCAAATACCCCAAAGAATCTGAAATGAAGTGAATTTATTTCATATAAATTTACAACCATAGGGCGAAATTTCCGCCTAGACATCTATTTTTTTATTCAAAGGATATCCCTTTGGAATATTCTAAGATAGGAAAATTATCTTGGCACCTAGGGTTTGTATTATCAATGGATACATAATCATTCTTTAAATAATAATCCAAATGAGAAACATCAGTAAATGGATGAAAGTTTGATTTACCCTAGATTCCAAGGTAGTCCTCATAAGAGAAACAAACAAGCATTATTAAAACATCCCAAGGAAACATGTGTAACTTACCCAATAGAATTAATCCTTAAAATGCCTTGTTTTTGGTGAAGCATCTACATCTCCATAAGAAGCCAATCTGTTCCAAGAAAACTCCACCTCATAGTCTATGATTTGAGAAGAATGGCACTGCACCTTCGAGTCCTCCTCTATACAACCGTCAAAGGAATAATACATATCAATACCAGACTTATCCAATCCAGTACATTGTTAACGAAGATGCTCCTTTTTACGACATCATGTACATCTAAACAAAATAGCCCAATAATCAATCGATTGACAATAATCTCCCCCCTCCATGAAATATCCAATTCATAGAGTAAACCCAAATGAATATGGAAGCTATGTATTACCAGAGACTCTTTTATCTTAGCTTCTCCAAGACATCAAGATCAATGCAGGAGGGAATCTCCCAATCTAGTTTTCCAACTGCAATGAAACCTTTTCTATGCAAAATTAGGGGAAAACTTGAGAGAAACACCCACACATGCTTAAAACATAAATGGTCTTAGGTAGGGTTAAAATAATGGGTCCATCGCTTTCCAACATTGGGATACTCTCTCCTACTATACATAATCCCTCCAAAATAACACATTGCATTGATTTCATTTTGCAGAATAAAAACAAAACCACCATGAAGGGCATGAGAGGGATCAAAAATATAACCTAGAAAGAGACTCAGTGTTTTCCATCCAATGAACAATGTTTGTCTTTTGGAAAAACCTCCCAGTGTTTTTTCCATCCACCAACCAATATTTTTCTTTGGGTAGGCCCAATAACTGAATTGGCCCACCAGAGCACATAGAGACAATATTGAGATCTCTCCCAAGCCTACATCATCACCCAACACCATATTTCTGTGAGACGAATGAGTTTTCCATGCTTTATGACCTAACTTACCTCCCCTTCATGGAAGTTTCTAGGTGGATATTGGTTGGTATCAGGATCTATGCCCTTGGGAGGGTTGGCATTATCAGCTACAACCGGAGGCCCGCAAAACTTTGTCTTTTCATCTTCCGATTTATATTAAAAAGGCCTTTGAAACCTCATTGTAAAAATCATCTTCTTACAAAATCACGGAAGTGGCCTTCACATCTCTTCCTCAAGAGATAAGTTTCCACCATTCTAAAGAGTCTTACACTTTGTATAATTTCTGAGTCTTTGTACATTTTTGGCTCATTAATGAAATTGTGTATTATTGTACCTCTATGTTTATGGATTTGCATCTCGATACATTTATGTTATATTATTGGATATCCGATATATCTCCATACATTTCTTTGTTATATGTGTTATATAGATGAGAAAATAATGGAATCGATGGTTTCATAGAAGGTTGCTCTTGATTGTTTTCAATGCATGTCCCCAGTGAGGTAGAAATTATGGCAAGTTGGGTATCTAGCTTGTCTCTCTTGAATAAAATCACTCCTCGAAGTTGGGTCTCTAGCTTGTCTCTCTTGAATAAAATCACTCTCGCACGCCCAATAAACCCTCCATGGTGGAAGAAAATAAAAACGACGGAGCAAACAATTCTATCAATCTGTTGCTTGAGAAAGCTCTCACGTGACAGAGGGACGAAATGATGGAGATTTTTTCCCACATCCTTCAACACCTGTCGATAGAATCAGGTGCATATTCATAAAGAAACCACTTTGGAGGCACCTCACCTTTTAAGGTACATGTCAATTTTGATATTCCTATATTTGAAGGTCAGATAGATGCAGATGCCTTAGACAAATGGTTAAATATGTTAGAAGGGTATTTCTCTGTTCACAATTTTTTTGATAGAGAAAATAACATCTTCGCACTCCTTAAGACTCTCCCCCATGTCAAACATTGGTGGTAAACTTACTAGGAGAAAGGTTCTACAGAGGAGTCTGGAATATATGGGGACGATCTCACTTGGGATTTTTTTGTGGATGTGGTAAAGGAACAATCTTACCTTGTTGGCAACTATGAGGAGAAATACATGAGATGGACCACACTGTAGAAAGAGAGGGGGAAGGGAGTTCCAGAGTTCACCAATACCTTCCATACCTTGTGCACTAACCTAGGTATCAAAGACTCTGAGCGACATATGGTTCTGAAATACTGCGAGGATCTACAAAAATACATCCAAACTGAAATGGATTTTTTGGACATCTCATCACTCTGTTCTTCTTATTGATATGTTTTTAAAATCGAGCATAAGTTTAAGCACCAGAACAAGAGAGATTTTGGATCTACAAATCTGCAACAAACAAAGTATGATAAAGACGTCCCTAACAAACAAATTCCTAAAATGCAGTCTAAGCCACAAGAAAAGAAGGGTCACGGGAAGGCCAAGAAGGACACCGGAAAATGGTACGATTTCCACAAAACCCCCTGGCATAACACTGATGAATGTCGCTCAAAACAGTCATTGGTGGCTGAGATCAAATACAAGGAGCCGAACCCTGATTCAGAATATGATTATGAAAATACTGGTAAAAGATAGATCGTCGACGTAGACCCCATTGCTATTGTCATGACCGCAACAATTCAACCAGCAGAACTAACAGATCTTGAAGAGGGGGAGCGCCTTTTTCATTCACAGATGTGGGTGAAGGGGACCCCACTACATTTTATTGTTGATAGCGGAATCTAGAAGAACCTCATCTCAACAGAGGTCGTCAAATAGTTGGGATTGTCGACAACACCACACCTGCAGCCATACAATATTGGGTGGCTTCGCTAGGGATGATATCTTAGTGTCAACTAGTAGTCTCGATTGTCATATGACATCCATCCCTTCAAGCATGAGGTATCATGTGATGTTTCCCCACTGGATGTAGGTGACGTTCTCTTGGGCCAGCCGTATATGTGGAAATTCCATGTTGTTTATGAGTCTCGACCCCACAGTGTCATTGTTTCTCTGGGGGGTCATCGCTACAAGATACCAGAGGTAGTTCCAACTATTGTACCACCGAAACAATGTCGCAAGGTAGTATGTCATACTACAAAATTCAACTTCTTCACAATTTTTTCAAAAGGTGAACAGAAGGATACTGCAACCACTACAACCTCAACCCAAGCACCTTTTATCCAACATAAGCAGGTCAACAAGGTTGCAACAAAGAGAAAATATTCCTTCTGCACATAGTCATCTCATGTAGCCACACTGGTTAAAAAGGTCCAACCCTTCCAACCAGAGGTTCGTGACAACTTTCAACAAGATAAGAAACACAACTTCTCTAGCAAAGCAAGCAACTCACTAAGATTCAGATTCAACAAACGCTTCCCCCTCTCCCCCGGGAACTCAACGCAATGGAGACCATTTATTCCTAAGGAGGGAGGATTGATCCAGGTGGATATCGATGGCCACACACCTATTCCACGGGCTTGAAAAACAATTTTCCATCTTGGTAGTTTTTCGACAGTTTTTCTAGTTCCAAACTTCTGGGGCCGTTTTGAGGCGCTAAACGATGTTTTTGGGGATTTGGGGCCTAAATAAACTTGGGCTATTTGAAATATGTTCTTCTTGGTTAGAAATTTCCAACGGTGTATCGAGCGCCCAAAACAGAGATCGTATACAAAAGTTACGCTCCCGAGAAGTTGATGTATCAACTACCCCCATCGAGACCTCCAAACCTTTTGGCTTTTCATCATATGGGATTATGGTTTTTTATTTTACTTATGTTAAAAAGGCCTTTGGAACCTCATTGTAACAATCATCTTCTTGTGAATGCAAGTAGCCGTCACATATCTTCTCAGAAATAAGATTCCACCATTCTAAGCAAGTCTTTCACTTTGTAATTTTACAGTCTTTGTACATTTTTGCTCATTAGTAAAAATTGTGTATTACTTTATCTCTGTGTTTATGGTTGCATCTCTAATACATTTATGTTATATTCTTGGATATTCAAGACATCTCTGTATATTTCTTTGTTACATCTCTGCTCTCATTTCGTACTGAAAATAATCTGGATCACACCCCCTTCAAAAATCTCCTTATCACACACAAGTAACGTCTCCCTAGTAGGCTCCACAGGGGAAATCAAATTTAAAACAAAAATATCTCCTAAAGGCCCAAAAACTTCCTCCTTAGCGGATGCACTCTTACGAGAGGGAAAAACCTGAGAAATAGAGCTTAGATCCAAAGGGTTATGTACTTCATGTTTATCACTATCTTCCTCAGGTGACTTAAAACCCTCCAATCGTGACCTCGTATGCTTTGCATGAATCCCATAATAATGATCCTGGAAGATGGCTTGAGCCAACAACACTCTTTTCCTTCTGAGCTACTTACAAAATTCATCATCGTCTAAGAAAACACCGGCTTTCGTCCAATTGGTTTCATCGACTCCCTCGACCAACGCCTCCACCTCATCATTAATTAAGTCAAAATCCTTATGCATAGTGACAGAGACATGATAAATTCGGGAACCAAACAAAAATTCTTGTCCCATCTGAAACCAAACCCTAGCTAGGTTTTTTCTACTCTCCTCCACATTTTGTCAAAAGAGACGTTTGGAACAGCACATCAATCCGAACAATTAATCAATAACCATTTGGAACAATGCATCCATAGGCCAGAATCACCCCATTGGGAGTTTATATAACTTTAATATTTCCTAATTTAATACATCATTTTTACATAACTTTCATAAACTTTATGAAAATTTTAAAAATTTACTACATAATTAAAAATTAATAAAGTTAATTATTTAAATTATAAATTAATTATTGTTTATGGGTAATTAAAATTAAAATAATTGTTTTTTTTCATAATTGAAGATTAATAAAGTCAAAATTATTTAGAATATAAATTAATATTTTTTTATTATCAATTTTAAATATAATTATTTCAAATCTAAACAATTTCAATATTCTTTAATTTAATATATAATTTTAGTAAACTCTAAAAATTTAAAGATACTATAAAAATAATTAAAAATCAACCAATTTTAGTTTAATATTATATAATTTTAGTAAACTCTAATAATTTAAAGATACTATGTAAAAAAAAATTAGAAATCAACTAATTTTATAAGATACATGTGATCAAGAGATATAAAGTCAAAACATACAAAGTATTAATTTAAAACATACAAGGTATTAATTTAAAGATGTAACTATTTCATCTATTATTTTAAATATTTTAAAGGTGTAACTTTTTCAAGCTTTAGTGATTTCAATATTCCTTAATTTAATAAATAATTTTTATATTTTTATATATTTTATAAAAAATATAATTAAAATTTAAAATTGTTTTAATATAAAATTATTATCATAATATATATTTTAATACAGTTTATAAAAAAAWTAATTATAATACATTTTATAAAAAAAWTTAATTAAAATTCAAAATTGTTTAGAATATAAGATTATTATCATAATATACTATAAAACCGACCATTCAAAATTATTTAAACTATAATGGTTATCGTAATCATAATAYAATAAATGTCCCCAAGGTGTAGGACAGTCGGTGACRGASTGTGTTSTTAAGCTACTCTGTGATGTTAAAGTCATCGGCCCGCACAAATWAAYAWAMAWACAAAAAAATCATAATACAATAAATATAAATTCATTAATTAAAATTATTTAAACTATAAACTGATTATTATAATAATTATAATATAATAACTTATTTATAGATAATCAAAGTTAAAAATTAAAATAAATTTTATAAAAAAATTATATAAAATCCAAATTATTTGAATTATAAACTGAATTATAATATACTCTCAACCACATGAGAGGTGTGAAAATAATATCAAAAAATATTAACACTGATTTATGTGAAAATGATTGAGAGGTGTGAAAATAATATCAAACAATATCAACACTAATTTATGTGAAAATAATCTCAAACAATATCATCTGAAAATAATATCAAACAACATCAACACTGATTTATAGGTAATCAGTTTTAAAAATTAAAATAAACATTATAAAAGAATTATATAAAAATTCAAATTATTTGAATTATAAACTAAATTATAATATACTCTCAACTATAAGAGGTGTGAAAATAATACCAAACAATATCAACACTCTTAATTGAGAAGTGTAAAAATAAAACTAAACAATATCAACACTCTTAATTGAGAAGTGTAGATAGGTATAAAAATAATACCAAATAATATCAACACTCTTTAAATCAGATTATTTAGAAAGTAAACTAATTAAAATGATTTAAACTATAATTTGATTACAATATGTTATCAAAACCATATATATTACATATAGCATACATTATGTGTATTACATGTTATATGTAATACTATAACCATAATCTAATTTATATGTAATAATATAACCATAATCTGATTTATGATATATTATTAAAATCATAATCTAATTATTGTATATTCTACTGTCAAACAAATATAAAAATAGTGTAATAATATAACCATAATCTAATTTATATGTAATAATATAACCATAATTTGATTTATGGTATGTACGCAACAATCACTTTATAAAAGTAGTTGATATACGTAGATCGACTCCATTAATTTGGAAAGGTGAAAAATGAGGCCGATCCGCATATATCAACCACTTTTATAAAGTGGTTGTTGCTAGTTCTCCACATATATCAACCACTTTTATAAAGTGGTTGTTGCTAGTTCACTCTAAGGATAACTTTTAATATATTCTTACATAATTAATATAATAATTAATTTTTACATCAGTGTAATGTATACATAAGTATTAATATATTACATTGATGTGTAGTGTAAAATATAAATTGATTCACTAAATAATACATTAATCACAAATAAAATAATACACTAAATATAATAAAGTAATACATGTAATATAATAAAATAAAAACATTCTTAAAGTAATAATAAAAGAATAATGTAACATATTAAATAATTAATTAAGTAAATACATTTATAAAGAAAAATATTTTTTTCTACAAAGTATTAATATATTATTATTAAATTAATAAAATTTAAATAAATTACTAAATGAATTATAAAGTAATACATTTTTAATGAAAAAATACATTAATACGATATTTAAATAAATAAAATATAAATACATTATTAAATTAATTATAAGATAATACATTAGTAATGAAAAATAAATAGATGTATAAATAGATTAATGTGATATTACATAAATGAATTAATATATTAATTAATTAATATATTAATGATATATTAATTAATGTATCAATAAGTAAATATATTTAAATATTAATGTATTGATTAATTAAAGTATCAATATATTATTGTAAAATGTGAGGTATTATAATGTAATAAATTAATTAATAAAAATCTTAATAATGTATTGTATTAATTAATTAATTAATACATTATTAAACTATACATACATTAATAAAATGTTAATTTAACAATAAATTAATAAAATAAAAATACAATAATAATAAAACAATAATAAAACTTGAATAAAATAAAAATACATTTATAATATATTAATGTATTATATTATTATATTAAAGTATTAATACAATAAAACATTTTTTATATATCAAAAAATAATAAAATATCAATAAAGTAATAAAATATTAATAATGTATTAATATATTGATAGAATAATAGATTAATAAACTATAGTATTATTATATTAATTAAATACTATATTAATGTTATATAAATTAATGTGTATTAAAAAATTAATGTAATTTATAAATTAAAATATTAAAACATTAATGAATAACTTATTTTATGGATGTACTAATCCCTCAGTAGTACGCAGCAGACATCAACAGTGACAGTTCCGGAGCGGCGCACGCCCTGTAGCACAACCCACGCTAGGCTCCACTGACGCTTCACAATGGGAACGGAGGGGGGGGGGCAACCCCCCTCGTACAGTAACATCGCCGCAAATGACAGATCTGGCGCTCGGGCAAAGAAACCAGCCTTTGAGCCGCCACAACAAATCCGCGAGCAACTGCTGGCCAGAGAACACGGCCTTAGGAAGGACATGGACACAGGCGTTGAGGCAGGAACCTCCCAGACCAAGTCGCACAAAGGATGGGAACCAGGTAAATGTATACCCCAGCTCGAAAAGGCACCAAGATATATTATTATCTCCATGAGGGTAGGAGAACACACTGAGTTCATGAAAGAACACACACTCATAGGGAATTTTTTAGGGTTATGGCCTACAGAACGGGATCTCCACAAATGGATCAAGCACTGGTGGAACCCTAAGGGAGATTATGAGGTTCAGCTCAGCTCCAAGGGCTTCTTCACAATCATCCTGTATAACTTAGAGGACAAGGACAGGATCTTTGAAAATGGTCCATATTTCTTTAACTCAGCTGGGCTCTTTCTATGTTTCTGGACTGAAAGATTCAGCCCTGACAAAGAAGACTTTACCATGGCCCAAGTGTGGATCCGCTTATACTCTTTACCACAAGAGTTCTGGTTAGAAGAAATTCTGATGGGTATAGGGAATACCCTAGGGTAGTATGTGAAAGCATCGGAAGCCACCAGACACAGGAAGTACACCTCCTATGCCAGAATCTGCATCTACATGAACATTTATAAAGCACTCCCCGGATCAGTCACTCTGGAATACCAAGACGAGGACTGGCGGCAAACCCTGGACTATGAACACATTCCTTTTCGCTGCAGAAGATGCCATGAGCATGGCCACCTCTTCAGAGAATGCCCCCTCACCAAAATACCTGCCAAAGCAAGTGAGCCCGCACAAAAGGATGGATTCACCACGGTCGCGTCAAAGAAGCGAAATCCACCAAAATGACAAATCCAAGCGTAGAAGCAGAATGTCGAAACAAGAAACTCCTACGAAATCCTGAAGCACCATCCAGAGGAGGAAGAAGTTCAAGACCCGCTCAAAAATCAGAAGCAATCACAGGACAACCCATCAAATCCAGCCCCTCTGCCCCAAAGCCAGGAAGAACACATGGAGGACAGGGGTGAAGGAGACGGGGACACCCCAATGCAACTGGACGAATGGGATCTCGTCGGCACATCTGGAAAAGCTAGAAGAAGCCCTGAACCAGAAAAACCTGCAAACCCTTCGTGAAGAGCAGCTGCGCAAGGTGCACAAAGTATTCCTCAATTCCTCAGCGGGCTCCTCTACACGGCTAGGTATAGCCTCGGACTCGCAACCCGTCTCAAAGAAAATTCCTCGAGAAAATAAGAGAAGAGGGTGGAAAACAACACAACAACTGATCAAGGAGGCTGGCAACCTCATGATAAACTCTGGACAGATCCAAAAGATCTCGGAGGTATACCTCCAAACCCCAACATCAACTCAATGATGAAAATCCTCACCTGGAACATTAGAGGACTAAATGGAAGGTCCAAGCAAAGGACCCTCCGAGAATGCATAAAAGATGAGAATCCAGATATGCTCCTATTACAAGAAACCAAATGTGCAGGAGAAGAAGCTGAAATCATTTTTCAGCGTATCTGGAGAGATTGCAACTTCATATCAACAGACGCTGCAGGCACCTCAAGAGGATTAGCCATCCTCTGGAACCCTGCTAGTATAAGTGTCCACAACCCCTTTTCAACTGTAGGCACGATCACGGCGAGCTTCCAGATCATTGGCTCGAACCAGGAGGGGAACATCACGAATGTCTACGGCCCCCAAAGTCAGCAAGACAAAGATAAAATCATGCAAAGGCTAGATCTCATCAAAACCTTGGTGTCCACATGCAACTGGATCCTTGGAGGAGACTTCAATATGATCCTCACTCTAGAGGAAAAAATGGGAGGTACCAAGAAGCTGGAGAAAGGCAACGGTAAGTTCAAAACCCTCATTTATCATCTCAAATTAGTAGATATAGAGAGTAGCAATGGCACTTTCACATGGTCGAATGGCAGATCGGGAGCCCCACACATAGCCTACCGGCTGGATCGCTTCCTGGTCTCAGAGGAACTAATGGAGTCGGGCTCACAACTCGAAAGCCTCATCATACCCAGAGCTGGGTCAGATCACTAGCCGCTGGTCCTCAGCATGAACATTCAAGACACACCCAAATTCAAGCCGTTTTGCTTTGAGAAATTCTGGCTCCTTCATCCGGACTTCCAACACCTAGCCAAGGAATGGTGGTCGCAGGCAGAAATAAATCATGGCTCAAGCATGTACAGATTTCAGCAAAGACTCAAAAACTTCAAGATGTTGTTGAAGCAATGGAATAAGAATTGTTTCGGAAACATCTTCCAAAGCATTCAAAGAATAGAAAGACAGCTAGAGGAGATCCAGAAAATCTTCATTTCAGGCACCAGAACTGTCGATCTCATGAAGGAGGAAGAGAAGCTCCGAGAACAATTAGAAGAAAGAAAAAAACAGGAAGAGATTCTATGGAAGCAAAAATCCCGCGTGTAGTGGTTGAAAGAAGGGGAGAGGAACACCAAATTCTTCCACAGGACAGTGATGCATCGAAGGCATGTCAACAGGATCACGCACCTAGAAGATGACCAAGGTAACACAGTCAGGGAGCACGCTAAGATAGAGGTCGATCTTATCCACTTCTACCGGGACCATCTAACAGAAACCCAGGAGGATAGAACCGAAGCTATCCAAAGAATTACAAGACACATTCCAACCCTAGTAACCCCGGAGCAAAATGCCACCCTCATAATGCCTATCACCCAGGAGGAAGTGGACCATGCTGTAAGAGATATGCCCCCAGGAAAAGCCCCAAGACCCGATGGGTTCACCATAGACTTCTTCCATCACTGTTGGGACCTGGTTAAAAGGGAAGTATGGGAAGTGGTAGAGGAATCTAGAGTTTTGGGCGTGGTTCTTCCAGCTCTAAGTGCTACCTTCCTCGCCCTCATTCCTAAATAAGAGAGAGTCACCAATCCAAAGCACTTCAGACCTATCGCTCTCTGCAACGTGATTTATAAAATCATCACAAAAGTTATAGCCAACAGGCTGAAACCTATACTGCCTCATGTCATTTCCAAGGAACAGGCAGGGTACGTGGAAGGAAGGCAAATCATGGACATCATCATCTTGGCGCATGAGGTCATCCACTCTCTCAAAACCTCCAAAACTCCAGGTATGTTAATTAAATTGGACCTTTCCAAAGCCTTTGACAGAGCCAGTTTGCAATATCTCAAAGTTGTCCTTAAATCCTTTGGCTTTGATCAAAGCTGGGTCAGTTGGATCCTCAATCTCATCTCCTCCACCTTCTTCTCCATTTTAGTCAATGGCGTTCCATCTAGGCCCTTTTCACCTTCTCGAGAAATCCGACAAGGTGACCCCCTCTCACCCTTCCTTTTTGTGCTTATGGCAGAAGGTTTAGGCAGGTCCATCTCGGCGACAATCACAGATGGATCCCTCAAGGGTCTACCTCTTCACAATCTTCAG
Source organism: Picea sitchensis (assembly GCA_010110895.2). Classification (NCBI taxonomy): domain Eukaryota; kingdom Viridiplantae; phylum Streptophyta; class Pinopsida; order Pinales; family Pinaceae; genus Picea; species Picea sitchensis. Next base: position 20,401 of record SNQJ01S0039254.1, read on the forward strand.
CCAGCCCTCTCCCACAGTCAGTTCGTAGATGACAC
>SNQJ01S0039254.1:35869-61851 GCA_010110895.2 Picea sitchensis
TGTAACATGGTTCAAATGGCTAACAATATACTGTCAGTTGCCATGATTGTGTTACAACTTATCTTGATGAGACAGGTGCACAGGACAGAGTTCAGAGACAGAGAGCAAGTCGGGTGGCCTATCCCGAGCTTGTTGACTGTTCAATAACCTTTTGGTGACCAAAAGGTCTTATTGTGGGGAGGTGTGATCTGAAATCAGATCCAGAAGCCTAACAGGGCTTGAAAAATGCTCAAATATGAAAGTGATTGGAATGCGACGAAACCTGTGACATTGCGTCCGTCTCGTCTTCCTGATTCTGGTGGTATATTTACTTTGTCAAACGGGCTTTGTATGGAGAAGATATCCAATTTTGTCCGAAGAGTCAAATAGGCAAAAAAAATTGTTGACTGTGCAGTCCGTACAGTCCGTACGAATGCTGACGTGGCATGTCTGTATGCTAATGTGGTAGGTCCATATAGCTAACGTGGCAATTCTGGACGGCGACAGGTGGCATATCCAGGAGGTAACACGTGTCAGGCAGATTTGGACATTTGGGCGTATAGTTGGACCTATCCCGAGGTGACACGTGTCACCACTGGAAGGGTGACACGTGCCATGGATGATGTCAGCATCTGACATGGATACCGTACGATGACGTGGAATGTGATGATGTGGTAGAGTCTGGTTGGCAGTTGGGAGCGAATGATATCTCGACACGTGGCAGTTTTCTGGTCAATGATTGGGTGCCATGTGGCCCAATCATGGGCTGCCACATGGCACCCCGGAATTGGCTGATTGGTTGTATGTAAAATGTATTGGAGTCTGTGGGGTTCGACCCCCGGACCTCCCTACCGACATAAGGTTTTCAAATGGCCACCCTGCCAGCGCGCCATCCATTGGTTCTTGTTATATATACCAATTCGCATATAGTTAAGTTTAAAGTTTGTATCCGTTGGCGGGGGGTCGGGTCGGGGCTTACCCCCGGCCCGCGGTCATTTGACTTTGATATGACCATACCATATATGTTACACACATAATTGTTGGCACGCGGTTGCAACGGAGTTTAAACCCTGACCGTGGTCATATAGTCATTGCATATGGCCATGGTATATATGCAAAGCACGCGGTTTATGTTTGTTAAGCCCCGGTTGTATACGTTTTAAACATATGACCACCATATTAAATGAGCGTGCGGGTTTATACAACATAGTTGTTTAATTTTGTAGCCCGTGATCCTATGTGTTGCGCCATGTGACCATAACCTGGAGCATGGCGGTTTTGCAACGGTTTGGTTCTTTTGTTAAACCTGAGGTCATATTGTGACCCTCATGTGCCCAGGTGCCTAGGCGGTTAGGGGCTGGCGCACCCTTAACCATCCTACGATTTGCACCGTTGGTGTGGTTGTGCCCGGTGCTGGGTTTTCACGCCTTATATTGTGTGTGAGCAAGGTTCAATGGACAAGGGGTGCGTTTTGTAGAACCTGTGACAACAAGCTTGAAGGGGAAAACTTCTAGGAGGCATAACTTTTTCGTTTTTTGACCGATTGAGGTACCGAAAGAGCTTAGACAGGGGTTTTTGGATGCTCTAAATCCATTGGAGCAGTCATAGTATATTTATACAGAAGATAAACCAAGATAAAAGCCATTTTGAGGCATATAAGCTTTTGAGGAGGAGACGTTGTCGGACCATTTCTAGGAGCTCCGGACGTCCATTTTGCGTGTTGTTTTCTTTGCATGGTTCTAGAGATCTGGAAGAATATGACCAGATCAGTATTGTAGCCATTTGGCATTGAAGCGATGTACGTTTGAGATTTTGAGCAGAAATAAAGAAGCGTCCCCCACATAGAAAAAGGCCCAAAGACGTAGGCAAACTTGTGTCGAACTCCGTTATCAATTTGCGTGTTATGATTTGTTGTCTTTTATTGCATTTCAGACCTGCACATATGTATATGGATGTTATAATTCATTTTCTTTCCTCATTCTTTCACTAAGTTTCTCAATATGGTTAATTAACGCATGCAAAATTAAAACTCAACCATAAGTCATTAAAAGATCCTATGGATCAGTCCTTGATAGACATCCTCAATAGCACCTTCGCTTTAGTCTCTCGTCGCTCCCAATCTTGAATTGAGGTTGCTGGGGTTACTGGTTTTACTTCGTCTCCACATGCAATTGACCAAACATTGTATCCTTCCATCAACGTCTGCAATTTAAACTTCCAATTGACATAATTTTATCCATCTACCTTATTTGATTCATTTATATATGAATCTGTGATGATATTTGTCATCTTTAAAAAACACTAAAATCACTTTAAAATGATCTAGGCCTTTTAGAACCCAATGTAGAAACTCTATACCAATCAATAATTAAAATTGTGATCCCAATCAAAATATCAGCTCATCTTCACAAGATAAACATGTTGAACCCTTACAAATAAACACACCTTTTAGATTAACACACTACCATCATTATATTCTTCAATAAATTATATGTTAAAATTAACTTTCCATTCACTTAAATCCAACACCAAAATTACCAGCACCATAAAACAAAATTACTTTTAAGACTTCCAAAATTACCACAACCACTTTTATTTTCTTACTTCTTCCTAAATTACCACAACCATAAAAGACAAATTCAACTTCTACTCAAATCAAACCAAAGCAACTAGACCATAAAAGAAAAGACAATATGCATATGGATCTTTTACCATGAGGAATTTTACTACCATATAACTCCTCTACGGATTAGTGTGCAACCCCGAGCCAACAATTCCTTATGGAAATATTCCTTCATGCAACAGGAGATGAAATACCAAACAACCGCCTAATTTTTTCATGGCTCACCACATAATTTCTTCACACGTCCACGGTTCTTTCTCAACTCAACAAGTATGTGGTTCACTTAACCTCCTCAATGCATAGTGGAGAAGCAAACTCTGTCTCACGGCCCTCTGTCTCACAATAGACAATAATGATGACTCTCAACACTCTTTTGGCTCTTACGGCCTTCACAACTCTCATTCCTCATAGCTTTCTAACACAGGTAAACACACCTCACAGTGATCTCGATTCTCAGGCCTCTCCGACTCACATGCCCCTCGCGGTTCTCTTGGCTCTGATACCAAATCAGAGAACTCACACACAAAGAGACACGAAGAACATACAAAACAACTTGTCTATTGCATTAGAGGCATGAGTATTTATATAGTAGTGAGATGAGCTCCACCGTTGATTAGTTTCAAGATCAACGGTCGAAATTGCTTCTTCTAGACGTTTCTTGTTCTTTCAAGAGTTTACCGAAGTCGGTGGAGTTGGTGCATTTATTGCAAGCTTATCTCTATCAACTACTCGACTGGTTGTTTAATTAATTTTTAACAGATACACTCTCACAATTCTTCCCTTGTAGCTAAAAGTTCTGTAACATAGCTCACCCCACTCCCAGTCATCCCGCCAATAGTAGTTGCAGGTATATGATGAGATAAAAAAATAGAGCTATGACATCAAACGCCAGAAAAGTGGCCATGTTTCACACCCTAATCGATTTGTATGCTAAACATGGACATGTTTCACACCCTACAAAAACTAATGCCTACCACTAATATGATACATGTAATCTGTTTGAGGTCGTGCCACCTAATTATCCAAGCTTGACAATCATACAGCCTTATAGTAATCCAAATGTGCCAATCATACAACCTTATAACCTTATAGTAATTAAAATATTACATAGATATTAATCCTCGAACCTTATAACCTTATAGTAATAAAAATATTACATAGATATTAATCCTCGTTAATCATGTTAATTTGGCAATCATACAGTTGTTAATTTGACAATCATACAGTTGTATAGTAATTTTTTTATATGATTAAGTAAATGTGAAAAAATAAACATGTTAATTGATGCATTCATAAATGCAAGGAAGTTATGAACAATAAATCTTATTCATTAACTAAAAATATACCAATATTTTTAATGGTTTACCATAAAATTGAAATTTGTAATTAAAAAATTGATTAAACCATCAATTCCAATAAGGAAAACACCTATAAGTGTAATTATTAAGTGGAATATAAAAATAGTGGGAAATAATGTGAAAACCCTCAAAATTATTTGGATTTTATTTGAATTATAAACGTGTCAAATAAATATAAAAATAGTGCGAAATAATGCCAAACCATCAAAATTAAAATAGTGCTAAATAATGCCACAACCCTCAAAATTATTTGAATTATAAACCTATGACAATATAATTTTGGATTATAAACGGATAATTTTGAATTATAAAATTATTAGGATTATAAACTGATCACAATATAATTTTGGACTGTCATATACTTTTTGATTATAAAATGATGACAATATATTTTTGGACTGTCATATACTTTTTTATTATAAACTGATGACAATATACACTGACGGTAGAGATATAAAAAATGATTAAAACTTTTTGATTATAGACTGATGACAATATACTCTGACGGTAGAGATATAAAAAATGATTAAAATATAAACTGATTACTCGTGATTAATGCCAAAACTGATGACAATATACTCTAACGGTAGAGTAATGCCAAAACTGATGACAATATACTCTAACGGTAGAGATTTAAAAAATGATTAAAATATAAACTGATTACACTCTGACTGACTGTAGAGCGATATAAAAATGCAAAAACTCTGAGAACTCTCAAAATTATTTGGGCTATAAACTGATGACAAAATTATTTAGGCTATAAACTGATGACAGCAGGTTTAAAAATAATGCCAAAACTCTATTTGAGTTTAAACTGATTAACTCCGTTGATTAATAGCTTGTATTAATTTGAAGGCGTAACTATTTCAAACCTCAGCGATTTCAATATTCCCCGCCCTGGAGGGTAAAATAATGTTAAATATGGTGTTTGTACCCGGCTTTGTAAATATGTGTATTGCGGGTTTGAGGTCAATCAATTAGCCCTGCACGGAATAATAATGTTAAATATGGTGTTTGTACCTGGCCTTGGCGTTGTAAATATCTGTATTACAGGTTTGAGGTGGCGCTGTAAATATGTGTATTGCAGGTTTGAGGTCAATTAATAGATTGTATGATCCACTTAATCTTGAGATTAACAAAATTGGTATGTTGTTAAAAAAACAAATAAATCCAAATCCAACGTGAAATGTATGCATGCTATGTTGGACAATTTTTCTCTTTGATGTGTAAATTGGTTATATTGCATTTGGTCATTCATTAAGTCCTTTATTACACACCAGAGACAGCAGGATATGGTGTAGAACCCCGTACATAACATACTGAAGTGACAGCAGCTTGTTTATTTACATACATAGACATGATAGTTGGTCACTCAAAAGCTAGTGTCTCTTATGGAATAACCTGTGCACAAACCAATCAAAACGAAACAAAAAAATCATTGGCTAAACAAAACAAAAAATTCATTGGCTATAGCATGGAAGAACTTATAGAAAGAATTACATATGATAATGAATAACATTGGCTATAGCATGGAAGAACTTATAGAAAGAATTACATATGATAATGAATAACATAAATGAATGAAAGAAGGAAGAAATGTAATTACATCTAGACAAATTAATTACTATACGTGAATAATTGGTAACGTTCATGGAGTGACTTACGAGAGTGGCGTTGAAGATGGCAGCGGCGGGGGGACTGGCGGACGTTGCAGGTATTCGGGAGCTCTTCGGCTCTCCGCACCACCTCCTCTTCTTCCATTCCGCGCCCTTGGCCGCGGCGCTGGCGGCGGCGTTGATTAAGTGGTGCACCGTCCTGAGAATCGGAATCCATGAAGACGTCCTCAAGCGTTTGCTGTATGGCTTGGCATCGGCATTGTGGAGACATTCTTTGCAATTCCTCGCAGCATCTTTCCGATGGCTGATATCTCCGGCGTTCCAAGTACTCCTGGCAAGAAGACAATCTCTGCTGCTCACACGACCGTCGTTGTTGCTGCACCTCGTCTCCATACAAGCCGTCTTCATGTGCATCAACAGTGGGGGTTCCCCAGTGAAGGAGAAGGAGAAGGACCACGCCTAAACTCACCCATTTAAGCGTGAAGACACCCATTGCTCTTCTTTCTTTTCTTTCTTAGTTACCTTGATGGATGGAATACAACTGAGAATGTATGAAGAGTTGGTGGGTATTAACTTTGTATTTATGTACGCTGAGGGGAGGGGGGCGACCAGCACAACACGAAGAACGCTGAGGGAGGGAGGGACGGAGGGACGGAGGGAGCGAGAGAAGAGGGCGACTAGCACAACACGAAGAGGAGGAAGAGACGAACAGATGCGGTGCATGCAGCTTCTCAGTCTCCACGTCCCAACACAACGAAACCCAAAGAAGGAAAGTCTGGCTGCCTCCGTTTCCAATGGCCGCGTCTTTGAACGACATGAGAAGAATCTTGCAGGCGGGCAGGCCGCGACAGGTCAAGGCAACGTCCCAACGACGCGACTTACGTAAGAGTATCTCATTTTACACAAATTAACCCAGTCACGAGAAACTGGCTTGCCCCTAGGAGCAAAAAATTAGACATCTTTTTAAAATTGAACCTTTATACATTCCAAGATTGTGAACCATAGATATTTGTAAGGAGTCAATTATGGGTACTCTACTTTAGATGTCAAAGTTTCTGGACTATGAGAACCTATATGCACTTAATTAAGGTTTCTTTCAGATAGCATACACGGTTTCTTATTAAGGTTTCTTTTAGATAGCATACAAGGTTTTAGGTTTCTTTTAGATAGCATACAACTAGTACAACTACATTATAAAGGTAATTAATATATAGGTAATTAAAGGTAATTAATATATATAGGTAATTAATATATATAGTAAAAAGAAATTATAAAGATGGTTGATATATGTAGATGAGTGATATTCATTATTTGTATAATAAATAGGTAATTATTTATATAATAAACATGTAAGATTAGGGTTGAGTTAAGGTTTCACATTAGACTTTAGGTTATTAGGGTTTCATTTTAGAATTCCATATATGCTTTATTTTTAATTTTTTTTTATAGAAAATGGAAACATAAAGAAAGATGGAAAGTGGAGCATATATGAGGTTCTAATTGAAACTCTAATGACCTTAACTTTAATTTAAAATTCTAACCCTAATTTTACCTATTTATTATAAAATTAATTGATATAACAAATAGATCTATTTCAACCACTTTTATAATGTAGTTGTGCTACTAATATTAATAATTGATATCTCTTATATTTTAAAAATAATTATATTAATTAACCCTAACAACCATAACCTTAATAATCTTAACTCTAACCCTAATAACATATCCCTAATCTTAATGATTGTTTGTGGGACTTTCACTTTTCATCTTTTTAGGTTTTTATTATTATGAGTTTTTTATTTTTTCATCCTCTTAATGTGTTCTCACCATGCCATAGTTTCATCAAACAAGTCATACATATGTAATAGTTTCATGAAAACCGAAAATGGAGCGCACCAAAATACTTACAAAGTATTTTACAAAATAATGGGAAAAGTTGTTATTAGTTAAATAGTTTCATGAAAACTGAAAATGGAGCACACTAAAATACTTACAAAGTATTTTACAAAATAATGGGAAAAGTTGTTATTAGTTAAAGGTTAAATTAATTTTACTTTATTTTGAGGGAAGTAGTTTGCATTGAATGCCATAATTGGACCAGATAAATAATGAAATCATGAGTGTATTTTTAGGAATCAGCCATGACATGAAACAAATAATTATTAATGTAATCGTTTCTAGCAAGAGTAACAAATTAATTACACCAAATATCAAAAACAAGGGTTATGTCAACATTTTTGAATTGGGTACATTGAGAGGCATATTCAAACTTAAAGTATTATTCAATATTACAAACTTAAAATATTAAAAACTAAGAAGTTGCTGGTTGTATTTATCCACCACATGAATATTGAATATTGTGCTAGTTGTATTTATCTACCACATGAATATTGTGCATATGAAATTCAATATTTGTAAGTGTAGAAGTTCAATATTTGTAAGTGTACTTCCACAAGCCACTCATCTAAAACAACATGAGTTGTGACAAGACAATCATAAGCAATTTCTCTTTGACACATGGTGATGTAAAAAAAAATTAATATCGTTGAATCCACCAGGGGTTATTATGTTATGTATACACTCATCTCTTCTGTCCAAGTTTTTCTTGAAATTTAAATTTTTAGTCCAAATTTGGTTGGAAGTATTCTACCATTTGTCCTCTGTTCAATGTGTTAGTAAGAAATACTCAAATTGTAATATTTATACAGGTAGAAAAGTAACTGCACATGACTTGGGTGCAAGTATAAGGTAGCTATAGAGGTAGTGGTGGGGCCCAGAGGACCCATAATGATAATAGTGGAGGTCATTCAATGTAAGGTGGAATAGGTCCACTATATTACTAAATAATGTCCACTATGGTAGTTACATATAATAAATGGGTAGTTAGATATAATAAATGTAAGAGGACTTCGTAGAAGATTCTACTTCTAGAAGATTTTTCCTCTAGAATGTTCTTACGTGATGGTAGCACTATATAAAGGGGTTCAAAAAATGTAATGGAATATGAAGAGAGTATTGTATTGTGAGTAGTATCTCCATAGGAGGATGCCCCCTCGAAGAGGAAAGTGAAGCGGAGATGATCCCTTCCATAATAAGATCAATTGTACGGTGTTGCCCTACCTCAATGGTTTTCTCTCTATTATTGTGTTCATGTTATGGTGAGTGGTTTATGGTTTATTCTTGGTATTATTAAGTATATTTGAAGATATTATATAGGTACTTAACAAGTGGTATCAGATAAATTTCTTTGACAGACATTGTGGACAAATATTTTTTATTTTTGCAGATTTTTTTCCGGAGAAGGAAAAAGAGGGCCATGACATTCCAGAATTTTTCGGTATATTTTTGTGCAAAATTTGCAGAAACGGATTGTATATATGAGTTCCTCTTAGAAAAATACCCAAGTTGAAAAAAACAATCGTCTGAAACGGAGTCTAAGAAGTCAAGATATTGAAGTTTTAAAATCTATAATTTTTGAGGGTTTTTTCTCCACACGGTGGTGCAATTTTTTTATTTTTATTTCTGTAGTATCTGGAGGATGAATTTGTCCAAACAAATTACAAATTTGAGTTCCTGTCACAATTTCACCTAATTAAAAAAAAATCATGCAAAACGAAGTCCAGGAAGTGAAGTTATGAGCATTTTAAATTCAAGAGTGTTTTAAGATTTTTCCAGAAAAAACCGTGATTTTCTGTCGTAACTTATTGTTCTATTTTTTGTGTTTTTTCATGACGGATGTGGGACAAAAGAGTTCATAGGCTTCTCAGATGGCTATTTCCTCTCAAACCCTCAAATAAATTATACAAATTACTGAAGCATTCAAATCCCAATTGTATGACACATTGGATGCTAGATTGCATGACCTTGCAGATAGTCTCAATGATAGTTTTCATAGTATTCAAGATTCATTGGATAACATGAAGGAGAGATTTCTTATGTAGGACATCAAAGATGAATATAATCAAGAAAAATATGTTTGGTATGATTTTGATGTCGATTGTGATGATTGGTATATGGATAGTTATCATTTCTAGGATGACAACCACTTTCATATTTTATTTGATGACTCTAATCCACCTTCTATAGAGAGCATAAATGTGACAAAATAGAGAGCCAAGGATTATTAAGAGTGTCCATCTTGCATATTCTATAGTGGTATTATTCATTTTAGATTCTGCTACGACCCTTTTCCACTATGTAGATGGATCTTCTTATTTGGATACACATGACATGTTTTAGTCTTTGGAGAATCATTTTGAGTTGGTTGTTGGGTTCGAAAATATTCCATGAGGATTTCACATGAGCACTTGGACATGGGACCCGGGCTTACAATGGTGGTTGGACTACTTCATCATGGTGGTTTTCCTTTCTACATGGGACTTTGGTTCTCCAGTCTTCTTCAGCATTATGGTCCACAATTATCCATGGGACTCTGATATATGGATGTACATCAAGCGTTGAGAACAATGCTTTCATAAGGGGGATGGAATGTTAGGTATCTAGAGAGATAGTAGTGGGGGCCCAGAGGGCCCATAGTGATAATAGTGGAGGTCATTCAATGTAAGGTGGACTAGGTCCACTATATTATTAAATAAGGCCCACTATGGTAGTTAGATATAATAAATGTGTAGTTAGATATAATAAATGTAAGAGGACTTCTTAGAAGGATCTACTTCTAGAATATTCCTCCTATAGAATGTTCTTAGGTGATGGTAGCACTATATAAAGAGGTTCAAACAATGTAATGGAATATCAAGAGAATTATTGTATTTGGAGCAGTAGCTCAATAGGAAGATGCCCCCTCGAAGAGACAAGTGAACACGAGAGGATCCCTTCCATAATAAGATCCATTGTACGGTGTTGCCCTACCTCAAGGGATTTCTCTATATTATTGTGTTCATGTTATGGTGAATATATTATGGTTTATTATTGGTATTATCAAGTATATTTGTAGATCTGATATAAGTACTCAACAAGTGGTATGAGAGCACTTTCCTTGGCAGACATTGTGGGAAAATATTTTTTATTTTTGCATATTTTTTTTCGGAAAAGAAAAAAGAGGGCCGTGACATTTCAGAAATTTTCAGTATATTTCTATGAAAAATTTGCAGAAACAGATTGTATATATGATTTCCTCTTAGAAAAATACCTAAGTTGAAAATTTTTGTTGTCAGAAACGGAGTCTGGGAAGTCAATATATTGAAGTTTTAAAATCTACAATTTTTCATAGTTTTTTTTGCAGATGACGATGCGATTTTTTTTTATTTTTGTGGTAATAATATAGTCTAGTTTCTTCTATATTGATTTCTACATGGGACCTTGGTTCTCCAGTATTCTTAAGCACTATGGTCCACACTTATCCATGCGACCCTGGTGTATGGTTGTACATAAAGCGTTGAGGACAATGCTTTCATAAGGGGGATGGAATGTAAGGTAGATAGAGAGGTAGTGGTGGGGCCCATAGGGCCCATAATGATAATAGTGAAGGTCATTCAATGTAAGGTGGATGAGGTCCACTATATTATTTAATAATTCCCAATATGGTAATTAGATATAATAAATGGGTAGTTAGATATAATAAATGTAAGAGGACTTCTTAGAAGATTCTTCCTCTAGAATGTTCTTAGGTGATGGTAGCACTATATAAAGGGGTTCAAACAATGTAATGGAATATGAAGAGAGTATTGTATTGTGAGTTGTAGGTCCATAGGAGGATTCCGCCTCAGAGAGGCAAGTGAACACGAGAGGATCCTTTCCATAATAAGATCCATTATATGGTGTTGCCCTCCCTCAAGGGTTTGGTAATAATATAGTGTGGTTTATTCTATATTGCTTTGTGGATCTATTGTGTATTTAATATTTGTGGTGATTATAGTTGTAAATCTATTCAGGATCTTAACAACAAGATAACCTTGGTATCGCCATGGGAGATCATGGGAAAGCCTCTTCTGTAAAAAATTAACTCCACCAAACATTAAAAAAGGTTAATCACAATGTGTTATGTTAAGGATTTTTCAATTGGATACATCGATAGGTATATTCAAACTAAAAATAATATTACAATAATACTCAATATTACTAAAAGTACTATTGAATATTGTGAACTTAAAATATTACAAACTAAGAGTAATCTTCAATATTACAAACTCAAAATATTATAATATTGAACTAGTTGCAGTGGAGTGGAATGCATTCCACAGGTCCCAATATTGTGAAGAGAAACTTTCCCATGCCTAGATGTTGTCACGTCTACTCCATTTTAAATATCAAGATCAATAATAAGAGGAGCATTGATGATGATAGTATTCAATTTAGGGTTCTTTAAAACTCACTATTGGTTGTTTGATATATCATGATTAATAATAAGAGGAGCATCATTGATGATAGTCTTCAACTTAGGGTCTGTAAAACTCACTATTGGTTGTTGGCCCAATGTGGAGACAAGATAAAAAATGAAATCATAGGGATTGTATTTCTAGGAATCATCCATGATGAGAAAAAAATAATTTTTGATGTAATCGTTGGGCTTGATGGACATTAAATATATGGATCCACAAAATAACTTCCCTTCCATGTCATGCTTGTTTTTCTTGGCGATAGTCATCTTGCTGCCTTGAAACATATATATTTTCCTTCAAAAATCTAAATCTACACTTGACATATATTTAATGGGTCAAAAAGTGAAATTAACCAAAAAAAAAACATTTGCACAGAGAGTAGTTATAAAAATGGTTGAGATATTTCCTACAACGTATTAATTTCTTTTCCAAACCCTCTCATCCATAACCCCTCAAAGTATTTTAAATTCCTACATCTAACATCTTGAAATGGAGTCACATTGCTGAGTGTTTTTTTGTTTTTTTTAATAGCAATTGTGCCAAACAACAGGTTAATCTCACTATCGCAGTATTAACCACACCCATACAAACAAAAAAGAAATGATTTTCCCAATATGAGATATGCATCACATGCTTGAGGAATCAACTAATGCATGAAGATTATGTATGGCTACCTTAGCTGAAACTCATGACAAATGTGACATCCATTAGTCAGTTAGAGGCATCCATTACTCGATCGGTTCATGTTATCCCCGATTTCTAGGGATAACTAGGAGATCATGTCTCGAGGCCCACAGGTGCTAGACATGGAGTACCGAGAGAAGGATTGACCTGAGTATGGCCTTGGAGGGCCCATCCTTCTTCTGTTTCACCAGACTCATCTTGTCAATAGCAACAACATCTATCACCTTCAGTTTGGACTTGTATCGGAGAAGACTCTTTCTCCATGAGGTAATTGGTCCAGGTATCATGGTATGTGTCACTTTTGATCATTAAAACCTTTAGATATACGCATATTACTCCTCTTATTTCTAACAACTGCTTGGATCTTACATTGACCCACTTGACCATTGTAGAGGGTATTGATAGGGTGTCCTAGAAAGCCTGTACCCATAGGTTTTGGTTTTCCACCGAGGGGATTTCTGAAGAGCCATCATCTGCTCCCATCAAATCATCACTTTTCATCTTAGCTCCCGCTCATCTGTCCCATTCCCCTAGTCTGGGCATTAGGATGATCTGTCTGTGGAGTTGCACCTTATCTCATGGGAAGAAGGGGATAAAGGCCAAGAAGGTAAAAGAAGCTGGTAAAAGATAAAATCCATAAAGTATGAAACCTAGAGATGCCTCAACGAGTGATCCATGAGAAGGAAATAAAAATCCTCTCAGCAAGAAATAAGAGGGACCCGAAAAAAAATAACAAAACAATACCTAGCCAAGAGGATAGGGGGTCTCATCATAAGACAACCTATTATGTTCATGGGTAACTAACAACATGACATTGCCACTATCTGGTTACCACACCAGGGTAGTAACCTTTGGTTGCATGGCCAAGGGAAAGGGGGTCTCATCACGAGCCAACCTTATTATCTCTATGAAAGTGCTTGTGGGTAACACTATCAGCTCTTTTCACCACACCAAGGAAGTGTCCTCTAGTTAGTCCTTGCAATAAAAAAAAGAAAAAGAAAACAAAAGAAAGAAAAGAACAAAGGTAATAAAGGGCTTGGAAAAAATTGCATCCATGACGGGTATAGCTCTCCTTCTACAAAGGAACCCACAAGTAATACCATGCATCCTTGTCTCTCACTCTACCCATATGTCTAGACATCCCTTGACCACATCACCTCATTTTACATGGCTTGGATGAGACCCCTTGGAGACTTTCCTTTCCTTATGGTACTAGCCCAACATGGTGTTTTTTTTTTTTTTTTCTTCAGCTTTGTATTGTAGGTCTTTGTAATATCTTTGAGCTATTGAATGATATATCATGGTTTTTATGCATATGTTTGACAATATTAATGATGAGACATGATTAACATTGCTATGATCCCTGTGACTCATGAGCCCATGGAGGGAAAATTTTTTGATGTGCAGGACCATGCTTCACGGACAGGTACCAGTTGGATCAGTACACATGGGGAGATGATTAGTTCCGACCTCCATGGGGCTGAAGAGCCCATCAGATGGTTGTTGGGACCCCATCAGGGGTAGAGACAGGAGAGTGTTTGACATAGCTTTTTCACATGAGAAGAAGAAGGACATTCCATCAGGGACACTTTGGCTGAGCCTAGCCCAGGGGGGTTGACCCACTTCTAGTGGAACGTTTCCCTTTGATGGCCCAGGACATCACCTAGGAGCCATTGACGTCACCTTGAACATGTGGCAGTTTTACAGGGAAATTGGCACGTGTGGCATGATTGGGAGGCCCAAAGAGGGCCAATGTTTTGTCATTTTGTGTTGCATTTTTCCCTAAAAGGGGCTAACGTATCCCTCAGTAGGGATTAACGTCTTCCTTATGCTCAGTTAGGGCTTTGATTTGAAAATTTAATGTAAAAACAATATAATTTTGGTTTGTATCCTTGTCGGCTATTTTTAATGACCTAAATTTAATTGAAGGTCATGATACAGTATATATGGAAGAGTTTTTCCCTCATTTTGACAATAAGACACAACTCACTCTCTTGTGAGATCTGATTTTTCTACCCTAGTTGGGGTATTTCATCTTTTAAGTGAGACTCACTTGTTGAAGGAAGGATTTTCTTGGCATATTTGGAATTTCTCTTGAAGGAAGGTTTACAACTAGGGTTTTCATTGCTATTTCTTCATGATATGTAAGTGTATTTTCTACAAAACTTCTTGATTGAATGGTTGTAGGCTTGTATTCTTGCATTTATGATAAATTTGTTGATTTAAAACCCTAGGTGACAAGCACACAAGTAGGTCCTTGTTTCATGTCCCCTAAAAGAGAAATATTCATCCGTTAAAGAGGGAAGGAAGGAAGAGCCTAGCCTTTGCTACACTCTTTTCACTTCTTCCCTTGTGCTAGCTGTGCTTTTAAAAGTTAAGAAGGAGGAGATGTCCCAGGCCTAGGATATCTACACCTAGGTTCGTCCTACTTCTAGGGTTTGGTGATAGGGCATTGCCATTGCAACACTCTCCCTCACCTTACTCTCTTGTCTTGACTTATCTTCTATGCTAGCTGTTTTGCCAAGTTTAACCTAAGGAAGGAGGAAAGGGCATGCGGCCTTGCTTAAGCAACACCGTAGTGAGCCTCTTTCCACTAGGGCTTTGATTATAGGGCCCTGCCATTGCAACACCTTAGAACCCTTCCCTCTCGTCCTTAGCCTTTTATCCCTTCAATTTTATGCCGTCTCCTTAATTGACTCCATTTACCCCTAGGCATTGATCTTAGATCCACAATGTTGAAGTGATAGTGCTCAAACAACTTCTTAAAACTCTTAAATTTGAAACCGTAACTAACTAGCTAACCCTAATTAGGCTGACGTCATACTTGGTTATTCCATCTTGACGCAACACCTTTTGTTGATAAGAAATTAGATGATGGTTAAAAGAATTTATTGATTAAAGGATTGATTAAATACATTGTTGGCTACATCATCTCAATAGTTATTGATGAATTGATATTTTTCCACTGCTATATTGATAAACGTTGATCTCATTGATATCTGTTGCTTTAATTACTTACATATTGATATCAGATAGTTACATGAAGTACTAACCCATTGAATTATAGCATGCATGTATTGTTTTGCTATTGTCTTGTTCGAGGCATGTGTTCTCATTTGGGGCTACACTTCATTATTGGTTGATTAGCTGACTATCTGATCTTGGTGGTAACCTGTGAGGAGGAACTTTTACTTTGACGTTTATACTTTGGCCTCTTCAAAACCCCAGGTTACCGGGGATGTCTCCCCTGTGATAACCTCCTTGAATAGAAAGAACCTCCCCATTGTGGTGACATTGGGTGGGGTAGGTTCCTGTTACGCCAGTTTGGCCTTTACCTTCTAGGCATTTGACCTAGCTACAAACTGTGCGATAACATTTTGGCGTCGTTGCCAGGGAACACTGAGTCAATTCTCCTCAAACGACAAACCTTTTTGGTAAGACTTTCCACAAAGACCTTTCTTATAAGCTTACTTGGTGACTCCACTAGGGTGTTTTTTCTAGTTTTCTTTGATAGTTTCAAGTAAATTATTTGGTGACTCCACCAATGACGACCCACAATGGGTGACAATACTCAAATCCCTCTACTGTGGCCACTGTCACCCTGACAAGCTCTGCCCCCCTCGATTAATCTTAATCCTAAAAAATTATCTTACTCAGAGAGTTTCAGCTGTTTCGACCTAAGTAACATCCAAGGAGGGTTGCATGACTTACCCAAGGATGCAATTTCTTGGCTACCATTTTTCTTAGGAAAGGGGATCCCTGGAAACTCACATTGGACCCAATTCTGCGATAGTTTTGATTTTCATTTGGCTGGTCAAGATCACCCTGATGTATTCATGAGGCTCTTTACGAGTTCCCTTGTGGAGGATGCTAAAGTTTGGATTGATAGGTTCCCTAAAGGAAGCATAAAAAACCCTGAAGAATTACAAAGGGCCTTTAAAATAAGGTGGTTTGATAGTGAGCATTCACAGGAATCCTTTTCCCAATACCTTAGCATTTGCAAAGGATCCCGTGAGAGTGTTAGAGATTTTAGTGATAGGTTCAACCTTCTCCTCAAAAGGGTCTGATCAAAGGTGGCCTCAGAGCAAGCCATCATCGATCATTTCTTGTCCTCCTTGGAAGGAACTTTGCAATTCAACATCAAGGACCAGTCACCAACAGCTTTAGAGGAAGCACAAGACTTGGACTTTTAGATTGAAATGAACCTTGATTTTGAATATTACATTCATCAGAGGGATCTTTCACAAAATTGTGAACTATTGGATCCTTTTAATGAGCCTATTGTGGAACCTAAACCTCCAAGGATCTTCCAAGTCGAACTTGCTCCCACTAAGAGAAAATGGAGCCTTTCCCATGAAAGTATTATCCCTCCCCAAGAACCCCCTTTCAAAAGGATCCATCCTAAGGATGAATTTGAAGATATCTTACCTGAAAACGTTGAGCATAATCCTTCAAAATATTTCTCTCTTTTTATCCACCAAGTGGGACACCCTGTTTCCAAAGTTTTTGAGTTCACACCTTTTTATGTCACTCTCCAAGTCAAAGATTCACTCCTCCACAACTGTCTCCTGCACCCAAGTGACACAACCAACATGATGACTAATGAGGTTATGTATCAATTAGGTCTGATCGTCTCACAAACAAATACCGAAGGATATTTTGCAAAGGGGGTCATTAATAACCTTGAGTTTGCCTTTGACTCCTACCCCAGTGCTCTTTTCTTGATAAATGTGGTCATCATAAATGATGTGAATAATTTAGGGGTCATTCTTCACAAATATCTCATAGAGAATTTGAATGGAAGTATTCATAAACAACAGTCCAAAGTGACCATCCCTCATCCTGAAGGGGGATTCTTTACCATCTACAATGAGCCTCTTGTTGGCTCCCGAGTTGAAACCTCTAATGAGCCAAGTGACCAACTTTTATGCATCGATAGTGGCCTTGATAATTGGTTCATCCAAGAAGGGAAGTTAAATGTGGATGTTATTGAAGAGATCGAAGGAATCTGGACCTTAGAATTCGATGGATCACACTCAAGCTCTCGATTGAGCACTGGAGTAGTTTTAACAGCCCCATCAGGTGAAGTCTTTTACCATTCATATAGGCTGGAATTTTGTTGCACCAACAATGTTGTCGAGTATGAAGCTTTGATTTTGGGTCTCAATTTAGCAATTGACAAAGGTGTTACAATCCTAGAAGTAAAAGGGGACTCGGACTTCATTGTGTCACAAGTTTTGATGAGATTTGCCACTAAAAATGAAAAGTTAAAAAAGTATCAAGATATGGCTCAAACCCTTTCAAAATCCTTCAGAAAAGTGTCAATAGAAGTCGTTCCTCGAGAAGAAAACCATGTGGCTGATGCTTTGGCTATCTCTGCTTCCACTTTACAACCATGTGTAGGACCTTTTCACGACCTATGCAAGATGGAGGTTCTTTTTAGGCCTTTTGTTCCCAACAATTTGGAACATTGACAGGTTTTCAAGGATGATGATAAAATTATCAAATTCATGGAGAACAACAAAGAGTTTACCAGTTCACAAGTTGCTTTCATGGCCGATTCTATGGATCTAGAAGTTATTAACCTGCAAAGCAATACCTTGCCAAAGGGTTGTATTACCCTAGAAAACCTTTTTGACAAGCATGATGTTTTTAAGGGGAAGAGAGCCAACAAGCAAGCTGAAGAAGCCCTAGAATTCAATATCGGTACAAAAATGGATCCAAGGATGGTCAAAATAGGAAAGGGCACCACTGAGAAAGAAAGAAAGGAAATACTATCACTCATTAGAGAATTCAGAGATACCTTTGCTTGGAACTATGATGATTTGAAAGCCTATAGGGGGAATGTCATCCAACACACCATACCCTTGGTAGAAGGGGCCAAACCATTCCAACAAAAGCTGAGGCATATCAACCCATATTTGGCAAGCCAAATACAAAAGGAACTCCAAAAAATGGTTGATGCTGGTATCATAGCCCCTATCAATCATTCTTCTTGGATGTCAAACTTGGTGGTTGTTCAGAAGAAAAATGGTGACATCCGCCTATTTGTTGATTTTCGAAACCTCAATGAATTGTCATTAAAGGATAATTATCCCCTCCCAAACATGGAACATTTTCTTGAGTGATTTACAAGCGCATGGATGATGTCTATGCTAGATGGGTTCTTAGGATACAACCAAGTCTTACTCAAAAGAGAAGACCAACTCAAAACTGCATTCACTACACCTTGGGGAATGTTTATGTACTTAAGGATGTCGTTTGGTATTATGAACGCTGGTGCCACATTTCAGAGAGAAATGGACTTTTCCTTCAGAGACCTCATACAAAAAATCATAGAAATTTACCAAGATGACCTTACAGTTGTGTCCAAGGATAGGAAAAACCATCTCTCTCACCTTAGGATTGTTTTTGAGCGATGCAGAAAGTATGGCATCTCACTGAATCCCAAGAAATATGTCTTTTGGATTGACTAAGGAAAGTTGTTAGGACATGTGGCCTCACATGGAGGAGTCTCCATTGATCCTGAAAGAGTCTAGTCGATAAAGGATGTTTTCCCTCCGTCCAACAAAAAATCTTTGCAATCTTTTCTCGAAAAAATCAACTTCATCCGTAGATTTGTACCAAATTTTGCTGAGAGGATAAAACCTTTGAGCACTTTGCTAAAGAAGGATGTTTCTTTCAGGTGGGGATATGAGACCAAAAAATCCTTTGAAGACATAAAAAATGCTATCTCCCAAGCCCCCATCTTGATTAGCCCTGATTTCTCGTGGGATTACATAATATTCTCATTTGCATCCCAGGATACTATTGCAGGTGTCCTGATGCAAAAATTTGTTGATGACTATGAACACCCCATGGCCTTTATGAGCAAAGTCCTAAGAGACTTAGAGTTAAACTACTCCATCACAGAGAAACAAGCCTATGCCTTGGTCAAGTCCCTCAAACACTTCAGGAATTATGTCAGTTACAATAAAATCAAGGCTTATGTCCCATATCCAGCTGTGAAGGATGTCTTATCGTAGCAAGATTGCATGGGCACTTGAGGAAAATGTGTTTCCAAAATCCATGAGTATGACCTAGAAATAAAACCCACCAAAATAATAAAGGGACAAGGTTTAGCCCATATGCTAACCGAGAGCAACCAAGAGGCCATACAGATGGGTGAGAATGAGGAAGTAAATGTAATGATCAATGAATTAGAACATGATGAGTGGTATTCTAATATTGTTCACTATATAAATAATTTATCTTTCCCTGATCACTTAGTGGATTACAAAAGAGGGCTTTGAGATTGAGAGCTATGAAATACTATCTGACTGAAGATGGACTTGGATGGAGAAATCCTAATGGTGTTATACTTCGATGTGTGAACAAAGAAGAGGCAAAGGAGATACTGGAAGAATTGCACTCTGGGTATTGTTGTGGACATTTTGCGGCTCATACTACTTCCCATAAGATTTTGAGGATTGGCTATTATTGGACAACATTTTCTTCGGACACTCACTAGCACGTCTGATCTTTCCAACCTTGCCAGTGCTTCTCCGACAAGCCAAAACTCCTGGAACAACCTTTGAAACCAGTAGTAGTAGAGGCACCCTTTCAGCAATGGGGTTTGGATTTTGTTGTTGAGTTCAAGGACAATTCAAGTAATGACTACCGATGGATCCTAACAACTACAG
Source organism: Picea sitchensis (assembly GCA_010110895.2). NCBI lineage: Eukaryota > Viridiplantae > Streptophyta > Pinopsida > Pinales > Pinaceae > Picea > Picea sitchensis. Next base: position 56,150 of record SNQJ01S0039254.1, read on the forward strand.
ACTATTTCACTAGATGGGTCGAATCTATTCCTACCAAAAAGGCCACCGAGGAAGTAGTCATGAACTTTTTGGAAGACCGAATCATAACTAGGTTCGGTGCCCCTTCCAAGATCACTACAGATAATGCCAAATCTTTCAGCTCTTATGCCCTAGTAGAATTTTGTTTCAAATATGGAATTACCCTATCCCATTCCTCCAACTACTACCCACAAGGAAACAGATTAGCAGAATCAACCAATAAGAACCTCATGAATATTCTGAACAAGGTTGTTGGAGAGAATAAAAAGTCATGGGATATAAAAATAAAATACATAGTGTGGGAAGACCGAATAATGACAAAAACTTCCACAGGAAAAACTCCTTTTGAGCTAGTATATGGACTTGAAGAAAAGCTTCTTGTGAACCTCCAGATCCCTATCCTTTGTTTTGCTCAACAATACACCACAGATGCAGAAGCAATCCAAGGAAGGATCAATAAACTAATAGAGCTAGATGAAATGAGGAGAAGTGTCAAATGATGAGAAATCAAGAAAAGATAAAGAACACCTTTGATCATAAATCCAACGAAAGAAACTCCACCAAAAGAGATCTCGTGCTACTGTGGGATAAGAGAAAGGAAAAACCTGGTATGCACAAAAAAATCAACAGTCTATGGTGAGGGCCTTATAAGATCATGAGTTGTGCATGTATGCATTCTTTCAACTTAGAGACCATGGAAGGAGAAATCCTGAAGCTGCTAGTAAATGCTTTACATATCAAGAATTACTACCCCCCAGAGACTTGACTCCACAGGTAAGTATAGGTAAGTAGGAATGCTTCATTTATTATACCATTTGCATTTCATGTTAGTTTGCTTTTACACTTGCATATTGATTGTTTTATTTCAGTTATATATATGTTTATATATGTGGGGTGGCGATACCACCCCATCTTTGTTACTGATGCCCCTATCCAGTTGAGCATGTCTGTGGTTATGCCAGAGATGTTGGGGTTCTAATGCGCTCTATGATAAGCACATATCCCCTAGTTGGAGCCATATGTTATCCACGATTTCTAGGGATAACTAGGAGATCATGTCTTGAGGCCCACAGGTCCTAGACATGGAGTACCGAGAGTAGGATTGATCTAAGCATGGCCGTGGAGGGCCCATACTTCTTCTCTTTCATCAGACTCGTCGTTTCAACAACAAAAGCATCCATCACCTTCAGTTTGGATTTGTATCGGAGAAGACTCTTGCTCCATGAAGTAATTAGTCCAGGTATCATGGTATGCGTCACTTTTGATCATTATAACCTTTAGATATATGCATATTACTCCTCTTATTTCTAACAACTGCTTGGATCTTACATTGACCCACTTGACCATTGTTGAGGGGATTGGCAGGGTGTCCTAGCAATCTTGTACCCATAGGTTTTGGTTTGCCACCGGAGGGATTTCTGAAGAGCCATTGTCCACTCCCATCATATCATCACTTTTCATCTTAGCTCCCGTTCATATGTCACATTCCCCTAGTTTGGGCATTAGGATGATCTGTCTGTGGGGTTGCACCTTATCTCGTGGGAAGAAGGGGATAAAGGCCCAGAAGGTAAAAGAAGCTGGTAAAAGATAAAAGCCATAAAGAATGAAACCTAGAGATGCCTCACCCAGGGATCCCTGAGAAGGAAATAAAAAGCCTCTTAGCAAGAAATAAGAGGAACCCAAAGAAAAATAACAAAACAAGAAGTAGCCAAGAGGATAGGGGGTCTCATCATGAGCCAAATTATTATGTACATGGGTACCTAATAGCATGACATTGCCACTATCTGGTTACCATGCTAGGGAAGTGACCTTTGGTTGCATGGCCAAGGGAAAGGGGGTCTCATCAAGAGCCAGCCTTATCATCTGTGTGAAAGTGCTTGTGGGTAACACTATGAGCTTTGGTCACCACACCAAGGTAGTGTCCTCTAGTTATTCCTTGAAATAAAAAAAAGAAAAATAAAACAAAGGAAAGAAAAGAACAAAGGCAATAAGGGGCTTGGAAAAAATTGCATCCATGATGGGTATAGCTCACCTTCTACAAAGGCACCCACAGGTAATACCATGCATCCATGTCTCTCACTCTACCCGTATGTCTAGACATCCCTTGACCACATCACCTCATTTTACATGGCTTGGATGATACCCCTTGGATACTTTCCTTTCCTTATGGTACTAGCCGAAGAGGTTGTTTTTTTTTTTTTCTTCAGCTTTGTATTGTAGGTCTTTGAGCTATTGAATGATATATCATGGTTTTTATGCATATGTTTGATAATATTAATGATGAGATGTGATTAACATTTCTATGATCCCTGTGACTAATGAGCCCATGGAGGGCGAAGTTTTTGATGTGCAGGACCATGCCTGACGGACAGGTACCAGTTGGACCGGTACACATGGGGAGATGATTAGTTCGGACCTCCATGGGGCTAAAGATCCCATCAGATGGTTGTTGGGACCCTATCAGGGGCAGAGACATGACAATGTTTGACTGAGATTTTTCACATGAGAAGAAGAAGGAAGTTCCATCAGGGACACTTTGGCTGAGCCCAGCCCAGGGTGGTTGACCTAGTTCTAGTGGAACGTTTCCCTTTGATGGCCCAGGATGTCACCTAGGAGCCATTGGCATCACCTTGAGTGTGTGGCAGTATGACAGGGCAGTTGGCACATGTGGCATGATTGGGAGGCCTAAAGAGGGCCAACATTTTGTCATTTTGTGATACATTTTTCCCTAAAAGGGGCTAACATATCCCTCAGTAGGGCTTACCGTCTTCCTTATGCTAAGTTAGGGCTTTGATTTGACAATTTAATGTAAAAACAATATAATTTTGGTTTGTATCCTTGTCGGTTATTTTTAATGACATAAATTTAATTGAAGGTCCTGATACAGTATATATTGAGGATTTTTTCCCTCATTTTGACAATAAGACACAACTCACTGTCTTGTGAGATTTGATTTTTGTTCCCTAGTTGGGGTATTTCATCTTTTAAGTGAGGGGCACTTGTTGAAGGCAGGATTTTCTTGGCATATTTGGCATTTCTCTTGAAGGAAGGTTTACAACTAGGGTTTGCATTGCTAATTCTTCATGATATGTAAGTGTATTTTCTACAAAAATTCTTGATTGAATGGTTGTAGGCTTGTATTCTTGCATTTATTATAAATTTGTTGATTTAAAACCCTAGGTGACAAGCACACAAGTAGGCCCTTGTTTCATGTCCCCTAAAAGAGAAATATTAAACCATTGAAGAAGGAAGGAAGAGCCTAGCCTTTGCTACACTCTTTTCACTTCTTCCCTTCTTCTAGCAATGTTTTTAAAAGTTAAGAAGGAGGAGACATCTCAGGCCTAGGATATCTACACCTAGGTTTGTCCTGCTTCTAGGGTTTCGTGATAGGGCCTTGCCATTACAACACTCTCCCTCACCTTACTCTCTTGTCTTGACTTATCTTCTATGCTAGCCATTTTGCCAAGTTTAACCTAATGAAGAAGGAAAGAGCACGAGGCCTTGCTTAAGCAACACCGGAGTGAGCCTCTTTCCCCTAGATTTTTGATTCTAGGGCCCTGCCATTGCAGCACCTTAGAACCCTTCCCTCTCGTCGTTAGCCTTTTATCCCTTCAATTTTTTTCCCTCTCCTTAATTGACTCCATTTACCCCTAGGCACTGATCTTAGATCCACAATTTTGAAGTGATAGTGCTCAAACAACTTCTTAAAACTCTTAAATTTGAAACCCTAACTAACTAGCTAACCCTAATTAGGCTAACGTCATACTTGGTTATTCCATATTGAGGCAGCACCTTTTGTTGATAAGCAATTAGATCATGATTAAAAGAATTTATTGAGTAAAGGATTGATTAAATACATTGTTAGCTACATCATCTCAATAGTTATTGATGAATTGATATTTTTCCACTGCTATATTGATAAATGTTGATCTCATTGATATTTGTTGTTTTAATTGCTTACATATTGATATCAGATAGTTACATGAAGTACTAACCCATTGAATTATAGCATGCATATATTGTTTTGCTATTGTCTTGTTCCAAGCAGGTGTTCTCATTTGGGGCTACACTTCATTATTGGTTGATTATCCAACTATTTGATCTTGGTGGTAACCTTTGAGGAGGAACTGTTACTTTGACCTTTATACTTTGGCCTCTTCAAAATCCCGGGTTACCGGGGACGTCTCCCCTAGGCTAACCTCACTGAATAGAAAGAACCTCCCCATTGTGGTGACATTGGGTGGGGTAGGTTCTTGTTACGCCTGTTTGGCCTCTACCTTCTATCCATTTGACCTAGCTACAAACTGTGCGATAACAGTTCACATTCATAAAGACATGGAAAATATGACACTTGTTATCCACATGATTAATCCCTAATAAACACCTGAATGTGACAATGAGGTATTCTATACATATTAATATTTGTTAATTAAGAAAACTTGGCAATCGGTAGTGAGGGTAGTAAATTATTATTCATATTAAATAAAAGTGAAAAAATAGACAAGGAAACGTACGCATTTATAAATTGATGGAAGATATGAATATTAAATCTCATTCATTGATTTTTGAGGACGACGAAGAATATCCGGACATCTTCAATTGATAGCCATAAGATTAAGATTTATATTTAAAAGATCATTAATTGTGCCCAACTCCAATAGTTGTATGCCTCTCGGCATAATAAGATGATGATTTTCGAGGCTTTCTTTTGATGCACATCCTCTTATTTGAACCCTTGTACTCCTAAATATATTTTTCAAAATAAGGGCATTCTCTTCCTTCTACCCTTGTATGTTTTAAAAAAGTCTTGCAAAACCGTTCATCTTTATGTGTAGATGAATATTTCATCATGGGGAGATTGATTATACATAATTTCTTAAATAACCCACCAAATCTTTGTGCCACTTATATTATAACTACTTCAACATCTCTCCAAGTCGTGTCTATAACATGCAAACCAATGAGTTATGCCTCCTCAAAAACTCAAATGTGGTTTCTTTAACACTTCATAGTGTTGGTGTACATGCTCAGCTACATACCTAGTGACAAACTCTTTTTTCCATTTTTCCTACTATTTAGGAGGATTGTTATTTATAGCATGTCTATTTATAACATGTCTATTTTTATTTGGTTAATTCCTATAATAAATACCATGGGTTTACAAAACAACGAACTCATAAACTACCATTAGGAAAATTTCTATTTTTTAGCTACCATCATGCTAATTCCTATCTTTTAGGAGATAATTCCTATTTCCTTAATTTTAAGAGATATTATAATCCTAGAGAAGTGTGCATTACCCATTTAATACTTGGAGTTAACTCACTTCACTTATTTAGTGACTTTCCATAATTAACAAATTCTCACTCAGTTGGGACTTTAGTTCTATTCTTGGAATCTAGTCTTATTCTAGGAGATTTTTTCTATTATAGAGTGCTTGGTGACTTTATGTAGAGTTCTCACTAACTTAGTACCTATATTTTTTACCTTTATTATTATTAACAACTTTTGACTTTAGTTAATTGTTTCTATTGGTAGAAGTTACTTTTTTACTTCAACATGCACATGGAAATCCCAACCTAGTGTGCATTACTCATTATATATTGTACTCATTATCAAGGATTAATACATTGTGATTAGAGTTGGTTTGTTAGTCTGTTATGTGTGAAGAATGATTGTATTTT
>SNQJ01S0039254.1:83275-94227 GCA_010110895.2 Picea sitchensis
TGTGCATTCCATCTACTCTGTTAAAGTTCAAAATGCATATAATGGTTCTATTTCAAGTTTGATGTATGTGAATAGATGCATACAATAGCTCTGTTTGGATATTTGATTCGGTTCATATTTGATATATATATATAAACATATAGACGCATATAAAAGCGTTGTGCATTCCTTATACTCTGTTAAAGTTCAAAATGCATATAATGGTTCTATTTCAAGTTTGATGTATGTAGTTAGACACATACAATAGCTCTATTTGGCTATTCGATTCCTTTCATATTTGATATAAATATATATAAACATATAGACGCCTATAATAGCTCTATTTGTGCATTCTATTCTGTTCGAGTCTAAGACATATGTATACGCGTATGGTAGCTCTATTCATTCATTCGAACTTTTTTCAAGTTTGATATATATCTATATACGCATACAATGACTATGTTCGTTCATTAATACCTAGAAACAATTGATTTTGAAAAATAATTTTGCATTTTTAAATCCTATAGACTACTGACTAAATTTTTCGGACAACCCTTTGTGTAGTATCTTGCATGTATACTAGCATTAATAGCGTCATTAACATTAACCAATTATTCTCCATAGGGGGGTAGAATATTGGATATTTAAGTACCGAATAGATTTACAACAGTTACACGATCATTCAAAAAGCTACTAGAACTCTTATGTATAATGATAACACAAATAGTAATTTCAATACACAAAAAACATCCTTTAGACAGATAGAGTTTAGGGTACATATCTGAACTAGACTTGTAGATAAAAACAAAGGGAACAACCACGTTCCTCCCAACTGTAGAACCGAGCAGCCATGACTACTTTCCCAATTCACCCCCTAGCCTGACCATGAGTCCATAAGGGAGAACTTCGAATTTCCTCTACAGTATTGTCCTTCGATTCAGTCACTTTTTCTCCTTACCTCACACCCTCCCAGTGTTCACAACAACAAGAGAAAAATAAAAAAACAAAATAGACTCTTTTCCCAGCATACTCAGCAACGTCCTACCTCCTCACATATGCCTATTTGTATCTTGCCTAGGTCTTTTCCCTTCCTTGGGAATTTTTGCAGCTTCCTAAATCCCTGATTTTCAAGCGCTTTCAATGGCCAAATCACTAATTTTCCACTTGTAAAACTCATCCCAGGGGTAGTTCCAACATGTTCCCCACTCATGGAGTCATGGTCAGCTACTTGTAACATGGTTGTTCCATTTGTCTTCCTGCAATAAATATAAGATATTTTGTTTTTTAACAAGTATCATTGTCCAATATCTAGTTGGGACAAATAAGATCTCTTCCCAGCAGTCAAAATCATTTATTACAATCATAAAATTCGAAATTCTGAATTGCCATAAATGGCAAAAAATTTCCAATTTTGAATTTACTAAAAATGGAAATAAATTTCCAGCAATCTAAATTCTAAAAATAATTTTTATTTTCTTTATTTTTTGGGGATGTCACACTCCTCAGCAATGTCATTCAATTTCCATAGATTCCTCTTGCCTCACACTCACTCAGTAGTGTTCATAACAACAAGGAAAAATCAAGAGTCTTGTAATGTACCCCAATTTACCCAAAAAAAAAAACAAAACAAATTATTAGTATGTTTGGGAAACATTACTTCTCCTAGTCTTCAAACAATGAAGTTATTAACGACAATTGAACTAGTATGAACTCCTCCTATTTAATAACTGACTTTGGTGTCACCTTCCATCTTACTAATAGACAAAATATAATTATATCTATACATTTATGGCCCCTTAATTGAATACGAACAATTTACTTTTACAAAAGGAGAAACTCAAGGGTTAAGGGTCCCAACTTGTAAGCATATAAAGGTACTTAACTTTCGACTCACTCTAATCCTAACTAACCCACCCCGTAGTCCAACTGAAGGGCTAATGAACTAAATCATCTTAACTGAACAATGAGCGGGTCGTTATAGTGCATTAACTCGACAAGAAGTCTGAGGGTTTTTCTGTAAGTTGGACTTAATAACCCTCTGTCCAGTCTATTAATAGAGACCCTACGAGTTCGCATTCCAAGGCCACCACTCACCCTTTATTCAATACTATTATGCCACCTATGTTATGTCACATTGTCGGATATCGCCTTCGTTCTCCTACTATCAGTCTGTGTAGTAATGGTTAATGATCCATTGGGGTTCTCCCGCCTAGAGTTTAGGGTTTTGTTTTTTCCTTACGCATTCCTCCTCTGCGATGGTAGTCGACACTTTGGAGGTTTTCCCCTGGTGAGATATGCAGGAGCTACCCATATTCATGGTAATTTACGATACTCTCTTCATTGTTTGTGATGAGTAAGAAAAGTCGAGAGGGATTTTGGTCATTCAAGTATTTGTTATTTCTTACGGATTCTTTGTAAACAATGTCTTTCCTTCAAAGATTTGGCTATTTGGAAAGTCTCCTTTAGTCATGGGGAAATTTGGAATTTCAGTATATTAGACTCCTCCTTAAGCTTTAGGTTTTTAAATGTGTAGTTATGAGAGAGAGAGGATTATTATTATTGTCTGGGGTTTGGACTTCCCCTCAGAATTTCCTCTGCTACCCTAGGCGTAAGCATTTGGGTATAGGTATCGATTCTACAATTTAAAGCAAGATACCTCGACTGTAAATTCTTTAGAATGCTTCTTGTGTATTACATGTTCGGAGCTTCTTGTTGATACTTAGTTCTGGTTTATCTGAGTTTGTGGTACTGTTTTGTAATTCTTCCATTACCTTAGCATATTTTTTGTCGTTAATACATGTCCTTCTTATTCTTTGTTCCAGATTACTTTTTTCCCTGCTGATATTTATCTGAAATAAGCCATGGACTCTTCTGCTTAAAGCGTCTGCTACCTTATTTTCCTTGCCCTTGATTTGTATGACTTCGAAGTCAAATTCGCTCAAGAAGGCTAGTCATCTTGCTTGGCTTTCATTAAGATCTGGTTGGGTGAACAAATATTTCACGCCACTATTATCCATCAATAATAGAAATCTTCTTCCCATTATGTAGTGTCACCACACTTTTAAGGCGTGTATTACTGTTGCCAATTCTAAGTCATGAGTGACATAATTTCACTGATATTCTTTTAATTTCTGGGACTCATAACAAATAATGTGTCCTTCTTGGGTTAGGACACCACCTAGTCTTTCTTTACTTGCATCAACACATATGGTGAAGTCTTTATGTGGGTCTGCTACTTTCAATATGGGTGGAGTTGTCAATAATTCCTTCAGCTTGTTAAAACTGTCCTAACACTTCTCTGACCAGTTAAACTTGATCCCTTTCTTTTGTAATGATGTGATAGGGTAGGTTATCTTGCAAAACCCTTCTATAAATCTACGATAATATCCGGTGATTCCTATGAATGACCAGATATCCGCTACATCCTTAGTTACCGGCCATTCCATAATGGATTTTATCTTCTCCGGGTCTACGACAATGCCTTTTGTTGAAATTACATGTCCCAGATATTGTATTTCCTTTTGATAAAACTCACACTTGTCAAGCTTGGCATAGAGTTTGTGTTTCCTCAATGTTTGCAAAACTATTGTTAAGTTTTCCTCATGTTCTTCCTCCGTTTTAGAATAGACCAGAATATCATCGATAAATACTACTACAAACATGTCTAAGTACTGGATGAAAATACTGTTCATCAGGCACATAAATGTGGGTGGTACATTAGTGAGCCCGAAAGGCATGACTACAAATTCGTAGTGTCCATATCTTGTTCAAAAACCTGTTTTGTTTATGTCCTCGTCCTTTATCCTAACTTTATGATAATTGGATCGTAAATCCAACTTTGAAAAGATCTTGGCCCCACCTACTTGGTCGAACAGATCATTTATCCTTGGTAAGGGGTATTTTTTCTTAATAGTCATTTTGTTCAGTTGTCTATAATCGATACATAGTCTTAGAGTATCGTCTTTCTTTTTCACAAAGAGGATTGTGCCCCCCATGGTGAAACACTCGATTTGATATACTCTTTGTTCAAAAATTCATGTAATTGTACTTTTAATTTTGTCAGTTCTGGTAGACTCATTCGGTAAGGTTCTTCTGAGATAGGGGTTGAACCTAGTAGTAGGTCTATGCAGAAATCGATTTCCATTCTAGGAGGTAATTCTGGTATCTCATGCACAAGCATGTCTCTAAAATCACGTAGGACAACAAAGTATTTTAACTTTGGCTTATCTTCTTTCTCTAACAGATTCGTTACTTGGATGGCATAAACGTGACATCCCTTTATCATACATTTCTTGAGTTACATCGTTGAAACTTGTCTGGTTGATACAGGTTTTGGTATAACTTGGGTTGTTCTAGTAGTGCCAAAATCATCTTTGTAGTTAAGTAACTTTGTATAAAAATCTAGTACTACTTTGTGCTGCTCCAACCAATCCATCCCAATAATCATATCATAAGATCCTATTGGTAGGATGCCTAAATTTCTCCTTATATTTTGACCATCTAAGATGAACTCAAAATCATAAATAAATTCAACTACTTTCCTTTTAGTTTTTGTTGCTAGTTGTACCAGCCATGATTTTGCGTGCTTCAGTTTCTTAAGTTTGTTTGACTCTACTACATCAGGAGTAATATAACTTAACGTAGATCTAGGATCAATTACGACAGATGTTCGAGAGTTATTGATTTTACGTTCAATCTCTACCACCGAGGAATGGTGGTCAACTTGTCGGCCATCTATGGATGCATTTAACCGATGCAGGTTTTTTCCCACGTCTCCCACCATTGAGGCTTCCTGCAAATTATGAACAACGGTTCTCTTTGCTGAATATAAATGTGCAAGTTCCTCCTTAGATGAGGCTCTCCACATTCCCAACACTTTAATGGCTCGCGGGAGCTGTCTGCAAACTTCTTTGTTCCAAATTCTGACCTTCCCTTTCAGATTGTAGATTGCCATTCTGACCTTCATATTACTGGAATAGTTGTAGATCTGGAAGTATTTTTTGATGTCCAACAAACATGCCTCAGTTTCTTCTCCTCTCCTAGATTCTCCATCAAAGGTAGTTGGTTTAATCTTTTTAAATTCTCCTTCAAGGTGGTCTATTTCTTTTCTTTTCCTGTCTGTTTTAGTTTTGTTCTTAGCTGAAGGTGTACCTTCACACGAACTGTCTCCTTCTTCTGTTTCAGGCCCAGAATTCTTGGAGGCCCTTTTTCTGACCTCTTCATCATGGTTAGCGTCCTTTGGGATTTTCTTCGTCACTATACTCCATAGTATGAATTCATTTATCTCTTCCTGTTCTTGTTGTGCTTTCTTTAATTTCTCATTGTCTACTTTGAAAACTTGCAGCTCAACAATAAGATTCCTCATTGTTCCATAGAAGAGCTTCCATCACTATTATGTTTTGGATATCCATGAGGTCCCTATGCTAGATTTCCTTCCATTTTGATTTTTGCATCATCCTGAGCTTCCATAATTAACTCAAAACAGAAAACGTTTTTTGTTTGTACAAAGAAGTTTTATTAGTTTTGCATAAGTAAGAAAAATATATATATGCCAAAGCTCTAGTGTGGCCCTGTTCAAGGCCTAGTGTTGTAAACTCTGCTCTGATACCATATGTAATAGACCTCAAAAACTGCCAAAAAAAAAAATTATGCATTCATCCTTAGATGGGCTCGTCATTAAGAGTAAAATAGTCCTAGATGACACCGACTAAAATTACTACCCAACTTAAACCTTTGAATCAATGTTACAATATGTGCATACTCCGCATTCCAAAACTCACTTAGAGTCCTGTAGACTATGCTTACTTTCATATCTATATAAGAATTATATATCCATATAATTGGCTTACCACTATGAAGGATTTTGGGACTTATGTCCCTAAGCCTTATGCATAACATTAACTAGAAAAAAAAACATTTGATCAAAGAACTCATGTATTAAGGATAAAGGTAAAGGGGCGGGTTATACCCCTCTGCGACATATTTGAAATAATAAAAGGTCTCTTGGAAACAAATACGATAAATATGTGGTTGGGGTAAGTACTTCTCGATTTATTTTTTGATGTAACGATTATTATGAAGCCAACTACCCGTGTTAGTAGTTCGCTGACTCCACCTGTTCCCTATGAAACTGCAACTAAAAGTTGTTTTAACGGAATTAGTGTTGGTTAGGGTTAAAACTTCCATTAAATGCATAGGCACTTATTTAATCTGTAACCCATTAATTGAAAAGGTAGGAACAAGTCATTCGAGATTTAAACCCTAGCCAGGCCATTAATGGCCATGGTGTGTGTGAAAGTCGAGGCCATCACCTGACCCTTTGTCCACTGTGGATGCGCCAAGTTTCCTTCATCACATGGCCCGACCCTTCTTTCATACCAACAACATTTATTCTATACGATAATGTTTTCATTAGGTTATAGTGGTTTCACTTCTGTAACGAGATGATTCTCAAAGAATTTGGCTCTGTGACTTCGTAATCTTGGCGAAGGGAAAGGATGACTGAGAAACTTCTTTGATGGAGGCGATGTCTTTTACCGAAATGCTTGGTAAGATTCACACTATCAGTGTAACATTTTGACTGTTAGTTCCCAGTATCCTTCACTGTGTTGTATCATCATTTGATACTGAGTCTTACAAGACCTCTTCAGGGTTCCATCCAAGAAGTTATTTCTTAGGGGAAAGTCATACTGTAATTGCATTTTAGTTTACCGATGTTAGTGAACTATTAGATGGTCAGCTTTGACAACGATATCTATCATGCTTGGGTATTCCCTGTGTAACGATTGAATATTGTTTCCTTAACCTAGCTCTGTCTACCCACCTCTATGAGTTCTTTCTACTGTACCCTGCCCTCATCAAAATCCTGTAACCCCACAGAGAAGAACGAATATCCGTTCATAAATTTCTTCTATAGATCCTAAATTAGTGATACCTCTCGAGTTCAGAATTCCTATATCCTGCCACAGATAAAGATTTTGCGGGCTTTGTTTGGCCTTGGCTGTGGTTTGACCATATGGAGAAGGGTATTTGTTTTACTCTGTGTTTAAATTAATTTTTCTTTTTCTTTAAATAAGTTCCTGTGTTTTAAATAAAACAAACATTCTCATATTATCAATGTATGGACTTTATTTCCTTATGAAATTCATGTTTAATATATTCTCCGTGACTTGTCTGTTCCTCTGTATAACTATATTAAAATCGTCCTTTGTTTAATGTTTGCTCGATTCGGTGTCAGAACTCCTGTACATTTATGAAAACACATTTCTTGTAAAACCCATCTCTTCATACTGGATATTGTAACTAATGATGGGGCCCTGTGTGATGTGAGGGTACCCATCAGCTTGATCGCATGCACTCCTCCCCTTTCAATCTATCGACGGATATGACACGGAGTGGAAGCCAACCTATGGAAAATTGAAAATAAATAAAATTTTATACCCAATCATTATCTTGTATGTTTTATGAAATTCAAGTTTTGAAAATACTTCTATCCTGTGACTAATTTGAATGCTTCGTTTCCTTTGTAGGTCTATGTGGAATATGGTGCTGGATTAAATTCGGTCCTCCTCAGAAAGGTATTCTGGTTTCTAACAAGAGAACTCTTTGAGAGATCTAGAGAAGTCCTTGTGATGTTGGGTTGGGTTATTACTCTGGCGTTCTTGGCATAAGACTGATACCCAATTCATTAGATGTACAATACTTTTTGTTAAATACGGGTTATAATTTTCTTCCTTCTATTGAGGTTTTTCATTGCTAGTCTCTGTGTAGAGATATTCCAGACATATATCTATATTGTGAAAACATGACAGAGGTAGACTATACAGTGATTCGAATCTAATGAAATCTTTACTTGTGTCAATTGTTTATTAACTGGTTTCATTTAAAGTAGGTTTTGTGATTATTATACGTATAGACTCCTGTACGCATACGTGGTTATATGTGTATCTAATAAATTAAGTTTTCCAGTGTAAACCATTATGTGTCATTGAAGTCAATGGATTCTATAGTTTTATTATCTGAACCATGACTATGAGATTGCAATGATATAAATGAATCTAATACTCCTGAGATTCATCTCCGGATCTCTTTAAGGGTTGTGCCAATTTATATTTCTCCACATATTTTGAATGTTGAAAGGGTAAATCGCTCCAAAGGATTTCGTTCTTTCCAGATTTCCTTTAAGGTTTATACTGATTGAAATTCCACTACAGAATTTGGAATATTGAAATGTAAAAGATCTCATGATAGATGTAAATTCCCAGGATTATACTTTCGATTCTAGTGTCTGATATAATATATAAAAAGGGGTTCCAGATGTAATGAACCTCAAATTCACCATAAACATTTTTTTTCCTATGACATAATTTGATTTCGTTTAATATTAGAAATTAAGAGAAGGTAAAATTCATTTCTATCCATAATGTCATTCTTACACCAGTCTAGATTACTTTGAACCGAAAATCTTATGTGGGTAAATTCTTTCCATAATTCTATCACTTTCCTTGACTCTCAAACTACTCCAGCATACTTCTTTGTATATAGGCAATGTCTAAACTCAGGTCGAAGGAACCTTTGATGTTCAGAGAGATAAATCTCACAAGGGATAGCACCTTTGAAGTATTCAAAGGGAGGCAGAGATCAAAATCGTCTCGCAGAGGTCAAGTTCAGGTGGAGAATGCTAAGTCATTTTTGGCTAGAGATCCTTGAGCAGAGTGAACAAATGGTGATATTTCTTCATGAGAAAGTACTAAAATCCCAGAGACTATTGAATCTCGTAGATATGTGGAATGGTTAAGATTGATAATATTTTAGCATTCAGAAGCTCAGGAGGAGTCGCAGTTGTTGGATGAGAAGCAACAGGAGCCGTTGATCTCGCGCTTCGAACTTCGTTAATTCAGAGTTTGGGGTTTGGAGCAGCAAGGGATTTTGGATTCACTGCATTGCGAACTCCTGATTTGTGAAATCTCGAAAGAATTGGGACCATTGATCTCATGCGAAAAGGGCCAAAAACCCGTTAATCCCCTTTTAGGCATTTCGGGTCCCGGGAGTTTGAAGGCCTAGATTACATATAAATGTAGATATATAAATATAAAAACAAGTGAGGATTGCACAAGATTACACACTTATGCTATAATGACATGTGTGAGGATGCGGAAATTTTGCGTAGGTTGTCTTATATTGCTTCCTCTACCCACAATTCGGGTTTTGATTTTCAATTTCATGGCAGGTTTAGCCTTCATTTCAAATGCCACCCCGCATTATGGATCAATGAAGATCGTACAGTATGGATCAATGGAGAGCCTGCGCATTTTTAAATGCATACATCTCCTTTCAATTTCATGTCAGGTTTGGCCTGCATTTCAAATGCCACCACGCATTGTAGGTGGTACATTGGACGAGGCCGTACACATCTGTGATGAAATCATGCCCAACATTTCAAGGGAAGGTGTTAAAACTAGATTGACAAGGAAAATTTGAGTGGGTCTTTTTTCCAGTTGTAGCAAGAAGGTAACAACTAGCATGAAATGGCTTGTGCAATGGATCTCTAGGAACTCTGCTCTCATGACATGTTTAATTTTAATGATTGCCTCAAGCACATGTACTTTGTTTTCAATTTAGCATGAACTTGAACCACAAACAATGTATCTATACTAATTTTAGTAATCAAGATCACAAGAGGAATAACCATGCAAAAGAACACAATAAGTTATCCTGGGAAAACCCTTCTCAATCAATGGAAAAACCCAACAATCCTTTGCTATCGAGTCAAGAAAATATCCCACACAGACCACAAACAATAGAGCACACAAGATGGTGCTTCTATGACCATGAAAACTTGCGCATAAGAGAATTGTGCACTTCAGCCCTAAAGTAGCGTTGAGAGAATGAGACAGTGAAGAGGGACTGATCTACAGTAGGGATCAACTCTTATTTATACATGACCTAGCACATCAAATGGATGTGTCTATTTGCACAATAGGGTGGACTTGTACAAATCAGAAATATAGTTATTCTTTACATAATAATAATCATATTTTACATAGTGGACTTGGATTGTACCCTTCACAATACAACATTCGGGTCACACAATAATATTTAATCTTAGACAATATAACAAGGATCTCTCACATCCTCTAGTTCTCAGATACTAGGGACACGTCCACCAATTCTCAGAAATAAAAACGTCACTCTCAACATATCAACTCAACTAAGTCCATATGAGTACCATCTAATTCCATATGAGTATCATCTCGAGAGCCATCTCAAGTCGACTCAACTAAGTCCATAGGAGTCCGACAAGATACCATATCAATTCATATCAAGTGAGTCCATAGGAGAATGAAAAGAGACCTAACACGTCATCTCAACTTAGTCCAGAGGAGTACGACACACTCACCACATAAGTTGTCTCACAAGTCGTCTCAACTCCATGCAGAGGAGAAGGACCTGGAGAATGTCTGATGAAGATACAATCATCAACAATACCCATCTACTCCAATATCCCACTCTCTCTATCCCCCATCTATATCACTCTTCCTGCCTCCATCTCTCACCGTCCCTCCCTTTATGTTTCTCTCACTCTGTCTCACCCTCCCTCCCTCTCTGCACCTTTATTATTCACTTCTCTCTCTCTCTTCCTTCCTCCCTCAATCCCTCTATATTCTACCCACTCTCACCCTCCCATCATCTCTCTCTGGATCTCTCTTACCCTCACTTCTTCTCTACCTGTCTATCTCTCACCTCTCTCATTTTGTTTCTCTACCTATCTCTCTAATACTCACCCACTCTATTTATTTATCCCTATCATTTAATCCCTTCATTTTTTTATCACTCTCTCCCTATGAATTGCTTTGTCTCTCTCACTTTTCCACTTTATCTATCCCACCCTCCTCATTCCCCAACTTTTTCTTCTCTTTTTCTCCCTCCTTGTGTCCACCTTATATGTCTCGCTCTCCATCCCACCCACCATT
>SNQJ01S0039255.1:0-13395 GCA_010110895.2 Picea sitchensis
GCAAACTTGTTCAAATTATTGAATTTATCTTTCTTTAATATTTTTATTTCAAAACTATTGCATTATATATAAGTTGAATTAATACAAAATTAAAAATATATAATAATTTGTAAGTAATTTTTTTCATTATTTATAATAATAATAATTTAACAATTTTTTTAATATGATTGATCCAATTTATATCTTTATGATTGACAAAAAATTGTATATATACACATCATCCTATTGTAGGATCTCCTCTTGTGGCAATTTTTTAATATCTTTAATTGTTTCACATACACTTTTATTGTTTCATATATGTTGAATATTTATTGGCAGCGGGGTGATTCAATGCACTAAGTGTTTAATATCTCTGTCATGTATGACGCTCACAAAGAAACACTAAATATGCATCAACTATTCAGATAATACACTACTCCTAACAATTTATCTCATCTAGGATTTAGGTGCATGGTTCAACAATTGTTTTAAACAACGATCTCTTACAATCTCTCTTTAGAGCTTTATTAAACAATTTGTGTACAGGCCATCTAATTATATGTGCACGGATATAGAACCTACCAGAGAAATTTCATCACTTCCTTTTCAAAACTCTTTTAAATATTGGTAGAACATCCAAATTTATATGATTAAATAAGTTATACAAGAATAAATTTTAATCTTATCATATCATTCCATTTCCAAAATACAAATATATATATATATATATTAGGAACTCAATCTGTTATGAGATTCTCCACGGCTCGTGGATATGCATCTGGATATGGAACTTGCCATTGCTGTTGTTGGAACTTGCCATTGTTGTTGTTGTACCTGTTGGTTCTAGAGTTAACACCAACAATGGAAAGTTCCATATCAATATGCATATCCACGAGCTGTGGAGTATCCCATAACAGATTGAGTTCCTACTCAGTAGCCATCATATTTTTTGGATTCATATGTCATGCATTAAGTGGAAGTTGATCTTGCAATGAAGACAACACTCAACACCTCTAGCAAATCCTTACATGATTAATTGTATGCCCCAGACATGATACCTTCCCTGCTATTGGTTTCTTGGTGTAATGAGCCTCACAATTGGTTGAAACAAAGGTAAACAAGGATATTCTTCCATATGCAAAAAATTATTTCAGACCATATAAGACATGTTAGAATGCATGTGCACCACCTAAATGCATGTCTAACACGTGTGATGAGTGAAGTAATAATGCATGCTTGGCGCTTGTGATGAGTGAGGGAATATGGACGAGATTGTTTTTTTCTCTCACCTGTAACATCCACGTGACATGGCTAACAATAACACGAGCTGATTTGAAATTATCTAGTCTTTTTGTTTTCTGTCATTGGATGTTCCAATGCACGACTAGAAAAAAATCATGTTGACATACGGGATAAGAGTGTTAATTTTTATGTTTAAACTTGTCCCCCATTCAAGCCATGATTTTAGTTTGTTTGTCACAAAAGATTACGATATACATATCAACTATATGGATTCTCCAATAGTTGTCAAAACTTGTAATAGAATGGAAATGTAGTGTAGTAAGGGGGAATAATATGGGGTACCAAGGGGAATAATATTAGATAAATATTGTTATGTATAAAGACCACTTTTAATAAATAATACCCAATGTGACTGCAATAGATGTAAGAGGACTTACTAGAAGGTTCCACTTGTAGAAGGTTCCTCCTCTAGAAAGTTCTTAGGTGGTTGGTAGCACTATATAAAGGGGTTAAATCAATGTAATGAGAAGTCAAGAAGTGTTTTGTTTGGAGTGGTAGTTCATTAGGAGGTTTCCCCCTCGAAGAGGCAAGTGAATAGGAGTGGATCCCTTCCATAATATGATTTATTGTATAGTGTTACCCTACCCTAAGGGTTTCAGATTAATAAAGTGGATTTTTTTTATATTGTTCTTGGATATCTTGTGGTGTTTCTGTATTCAAGGCTTTGGTACTTAACAAGTGTATCATAGAACTTTCTTCAACCACAAAAATGGGGAAATTTATATTGTTCTTGGATATCTTGTGGTGTTTCTGTATTCAAGGCTTTGGTACTTAACAAGTGTATCATAGAACTTTCTTCAACCACAAAAATGGGGCAATTTTTTTTTGCAGGGTTTCAAAAGATGAAGCAAAAGAGGGCCGCAACATTCGCAACAATTCTTGTAGTTTTATGTGCATAATTTGACGAAATTGGTTGTATATATGAGTTCCTCTTACAAAAACAACTAATTTAAAAAATAAAATAATAATAATAAAACAAAATAAAAAAATAAAAAACATTGTTTGAAACAGATCCCATAAAGTAAATTCAACAACATTTTAAAATCTGCAAAATTTTCAGGGTTTTTCCGCAGATGACNATGAGATTCTCCACGGCTCGTGGATATGCATCTGGATATAGAACTTGCCATTGTTATTGTTGGAACTTGCCATTGTTGTTGTTGTACCAGTTGGTTCTAGAGTTAACAAAAACAATGGAAAGTTCCATATCCATATGCATATCCATGAGCTATGGAGTATCCCATAACAAATTGAGTTCCTACTCAGTAGCCATCATATTTTTTGGAGTCATATGTCATGCATTAAGTGGAAGTTGATCTCGCAATGAAGACAATACTCAACGCCTCTAGCAAAGCCTTGCATGATTAATTGTATGCCCCAGACATGATACCTTCCCTGCTATTAGTTTCTTGGTGTAATGAGCCTCTCAATTGGTTGAAACAAAGGTAAACAAGGATATTCTTCCATATGCAAAAAATTAATTCAAACCATATAAGACGTGTTAGAATGCATGTGCACCACCTAAATGCATGTCTAACACGTGTGATGAGTGAAGTAATAATGCATGCTTGGCGCTTGTGATGAGTGAGGGAATATGGATGAGATTATTTTTTTCTCTCACCTGTAACATCCACGTGACATGGCTAACAAGAACACAAGTTAATTTGAAATTTTCTAGTCTTTTTGTTTTCTGTCATTGGATGTTCCAATGCACGACTAGAAAAAATTCATGCTGACAGACAGGATAAGAGCGTTAAGTATTATGTTTAAACTTGTCCCCCATGCAAGCCATGATTTCAGGTTGTTTGTCACAAAGGCTTACGATATACATATCAACTATATGGATTCTCCAACAGTTGTCAAAACTTGTAATAGAATGTAAATGTAGTGTAGTTAGGGGGAATAATATGGGGTACCTAGGGGGGTACCCAAGGGGAATAATATTAGATAAATATTGTTATGTATAAATACCACTTTTATTAAATAATACCTAATGTGACTGCAATAGATGTAAGAGGACTTACTAGAAGGTTCCACTTCTAGAAGGTTCCTCCTCTAGAAATTTCTTAGGTGGTTGGTAGCACTATATAAAGGGGTTAAAGCAATGTAATGGGAAGTCAAGAAGTATTTTGTTTGGAGTGGTAGTTCATTAGGAGGTTTCCCCCTTGAAGAGGCAAGTGAATAGGAGTGGATCCCTTCCATAATAGGATTTATTGTATAGTGTTACCCTACCCTAAGGGTTTCAGATTAATAAAGTGGATTTTTTTATATTGTTCTTGGATATATTGTGGTGTTTCTGTATTCAGGGCTTTGGTACTTAACAAGTGTATCATAGAACTTTCTTGGACCACAAAAAAAGGGGCAATTTTTTTTTTGTAGGGTTTCAAAAGATGAAGAAAAAGAGGGCTACAACATTCCCAACAATTCTTATAGTTTTATGTGCATAATTTGACAAAATTGGTTGTATATATGAGTTCTTCTCGCAAAAACAACTAATTTAAAAAATAATAATAATAATAATAAAATAACAATAATAATAATAATAATAATAATAATAACATGTTTGAAACAGAGCCCATAAAGTAAATTTAACAACATTTTAAAATATGCAAAATTTTTAGGGTTTTCCTGCAGATGACCACGTGATTTTGTTGATTCCTATAACAATTGGTGCCAAATTTTCCCAAAAAAATTACAGATATGAGTTCCTCTTGCAAAATGGCCCATTTCAAAACAAAAAATCATTTGAATCGAAGCTTCGAAAGTGATGATGCAGGTGTGTATTGGTGGCCACCCATCTATTCCATTGGCTCAAAGAACAGTTTTCATTTTGCCAATTTTTTTCTAGTTTTTCGGTTCCTAAAATTCTGGGGGCGTTTTGAGGCCCTAAACAACGTTTTTTGGGAGTGACATAGTCAAAATCTAAAGTTTAGCTAGAGTGCGAGGAAAACATGTGTAGTCCTCGGGTAGTTCTTTCCAATGAGCTATTGTGAGCCTAAAACAAAGATCGTATGCAAAAGTTACAACACCGAGAAGTTGATGTACCAACTTACCCCATCGAGGCCCACATGAATTTTGGCGCTTCATCTCCCAGGGTTAGGGTTTTGGATGTTTAGGGTTTTATCATTTATGCGTTATGTTAAAATGACCTTTGGAGCCTCATTGTAACCATATTCTTGCAAATGAGCATAGTCGTCACATCTCTTCTCAGAGATAAGCTACCACCATTCCAACAAGTTTGTTTCAGTCTACATGTTTACAGTTTCAACATATTCTCTTTATTAATAGAAGTCATGTTTTATTATATCTCTATGTATTTCTTTGTTGTATATCTGTATTCCATTTCGTTCCATTTATAAATCTGTATCAGTGGTATCAGAGTGGTCTGATATTTATTTGTTTCTCTGTGCATGTCCCCAACGAGGTCAGCGTACAAGGAGTTGGGACTCGAAGTGGTTGAGCCCTTGCAAGATCGTCCCCATCGATCATGACATCCTCCCATGGAGAAATAAAAGAGAGATGATGGATGAGGAGATCCTTTTAAACTATTGCTCGAGGAAGCGCTCATGCGACAAAGGAATGAGATGATGGATAACTTTGCACATATCCTTCGACAACTTCTAACAAGTGATGCATCTTCATCAAGCGACCACACTACCCCCTTCAAGGTACAAGTCAATTTTGATATCGTCTTGTTTGAAGGCCCTATAGATGTGGATGTTATAGATAAATGGTTGAATCTTCTGGAAGGGTATTTTTCGGAAGGATTGGTGGGAAACTTACTGTGAGCAAAGGGCCACTGAGGAATCTACAATATTTGTGGTCTCCCCCACTTGGGATTCCTTTAGGGATGCTATTAAGGAACACTACTACCCTGTTGGAAGCTACGATGACCAATTTATGAGATGGACAACATTGCGACAGGAAAGGGACCAGACAATACCAAATTTCACAAATATCTTCCATACCTTACGCACCAAGATGGGTATCAAGGACTTTGAACAACATCTAGTGCTCAAATACCACAACTATTTGCATAGATACATCCAAACATAAATGGAGTTTCTGGACATCTCATCACTGCACATGGCATATCGATATGCTATCAAAATCGAGCATAAATTTAAACAAAAGAAGCGGGAGTTTGGATCTAAAAATTCCTCATATAAAAAGTAGGGAAAAGGCGGGCCCAACCCACAGAACAAAGGATAGAGAAAGGATGGACCCCCTTGAGACAACCAGTCCAAGCCACAAACAAATAAGGGCAATGAGAAGACAAAGAAAGTCATTGGGAAGTAGTGTGAATTCCATAAAATCCCCTGGCATAACACTAATGAATGTCACTCGAAGTAGTCGTTGGTGGTTGAGCTAAAAGCCTCAGAGTTAGAGGCAAGTTCAGACTTTGAATCAGATCCAGACAAAGGGAAGCAGATCATTGACGCAAAACCCTGTGCCAATGTCGCTACCACCAAGGTCCAACCAAGTGAACTAGAGGAAGATTAATTCTTTTTTCACTCGTAGATGTGGGTGAAGGGTTCTCCGCTGCATTTCATTATCGATAGTGGTCGAAGTCAAAATAACTTGATATCAACAAAGTTCGTCAAGCGGTTGAACCTACCAATGACACAACACCTGCATCCCTACACCATCGGGTGGCTCCACCAAGGAAGAGACCTTCGTGTCATCCAACAGTGTCGTTTTCCCTAAAACATCAAGCCCTTCAAGGATGAGGTATTGTGTGATATTCTCCCCCTTGAAGTTTGTGATGTTCTTTTAATCCAACCATATTTATAGAAACAACATGTTGTATATGATTATAGACCTCGCAATGTTATTATTACTGTTGGGCTAAATATATGCACTATTAATTCCCACATTTAATTATCAACTGGGGCTCGTAAGCTTTGAGGTGTAGGCACAGGAAATGCAGGATCAGAGCCTAGTCTAGCATAATCTAAAGCCGACAAAACAATCTTCAAACCTACACTGTAGGAAAATAACACTAAGGATTCATCATTGGGACGTAAGAATAACTTAGTGCTATAAAGGCTTAGATCACAGTCTTTCATGCACTCAGGGTGATGTTTGTGTGATTAATCATGAGTAGCTTACTTATGTTTTATGTCCTTCAATGATTATTTCCTATGGCGGATCCACACTTAAATGAAATAAAATAAACAAGCAAACGGAAATGAAATTCACGATAGCAACTAACACCTTAGGAAGAATACCAATGTGGGAAGGCCATATCTCACGAGTTAGACCTTTAATCTGTCCATTGGTGATTGAAGCTATGTGAAATTAAAGTGCAAGGAATCCAAAGGTACGGGAAAATAAGGAAATCTAAAAATGACTTAAATGAAGCTAAAACTCCAAGACAATTCTTCAAATGGATACAAAAACAATAATGAAATCTACCTAACGAAATAATGGATCTACTGAATGAATGGAAATATGTAACAATGATCTATATGAAGAGGAATAGATGGAAGGAAATGCACTCAGTGTTTTTCGTGTTCAATGGATTGCAGATGTGATAAACTCTTCTAATTAATTCCAAGAACAAAATTTTAGAGTGAAAATAGAGGAATATAAGAGGAATAGTTTTAACTCTTTGTGTGTCATATATTATTGGACTAATGAGAACAATTCACAAAGAATTATTGAGAGCTAAAATAGAAATTATCTACCTCTGTAACCAGTCTCGAAACAACTCAGATCTATTGCAATTGATTAGAGAGGGTTTATGTTTATGGATGTAATGTTGGGTATGATGGAATTGAGTTCTTGTGAATGTAAGTTGATGTATGGTTTAATCGATTTGTATGAAGAAAATGGAAGCGTGGTTATGAGAGGGAATAGTAATGGGATAGCAACGAATTGGAAGAGAGAATCATGGTCAAAGTGTAGTGATTTTGGAAAAAGGACATGGTTGTAAGTTGCAATGATGATTTGGGAAATGCAATCAGTAAAAACAAAATAGTTAGAACAAAGATCCGAAACCCGATTTGAAGGTGCGTGGAGACACAATTTGGGGTGATATTGAACATATACTCATACTATGTAATCAAATTGCACAATGGGTGGATCAGACTACTGGTAGTAAGTGTGTTAGAACTTAATAAACATAAAACAGTGCAGCAAAGCAAGGAAGTGATAAATGCAATGGAAGAGATGGAACATTATTGCATACAATTGAAGAATCAATCATGAGTGTTTAATGAACCCGAATCCATAAAACTAAATCAAATTGCAATCACACAAAGGATTAATTGAAATTAAAATGTAAGTAAGCTAGAAATGCAATTAACCAAATCCTAATTACTATGCAAATTAAATAATAAACAAGACCAACACATACTAGGTTGAGGGGGCCCTACCTCACCTAGCATGTGTGGCTAGAGAGGCTTACAGAACCAAGGAGTAATCACGCTCAATGACTCATAACATCAACACTTCCTTATTCAATTCAAATTAAAAAATTTACAACACCTTTCTTATGGATCCAAATCTCTCCATATGAGAACATACTAACCTAATGATGATAATCCTTTCTCTTATTCCCTCAGTATCATGAGGATTATTTATACATGAAGAATCATTGAGGAGTGAATGGGACTGAATCCCAATGCTCAGATTTCAAATTTTACATTTTTAGGCATAAATCCCCAAAATCTGGGTTTTATTGTAATTTGGGCAGATTCGAGTTAGGGATCCACCCATATATTCAAAAATCATTCACATTTTGAAAAAGTTCCCACTTTGAAATCAATTTTCCACATTCTAAACAAAACCCATTTCGTAGAATTTCTATATCTGATTCCATCTGCACGAAAATCGAGGCGCAAGTTGGCAGTTTGAGATTTTTGCTAATTTTTGCAGAATCATTCCCCTTGATATGGAGGTCCACACGTGTGATATGGGTGATTTATGACTCACACTTCCGCATGTAAACATCGTTTTGGACAAAACCCATGTCCTCGATTTTCTTCTAGAAGCATTTCAAATTTTCAAATTATTTCTAGTACCGGACTGTTGTTGATGTTGGTACCGAACGAGCACAACATTCGTACCGGACGAGAGAAAAATTGGTACCGGATGAGATGAGTACCGGATAACATGGAGTGTGGTTACTGGATAACTGTGTAGGTACCGATTGACTGTAGAACTTCTGGTACCAGATGACTTGGACTGTGAGTTCTGGATGACCTGGAGTGTGGGTACCAGATGACTGTGCAGGTACCGGTTGACTGTAGAACCTTATAGTACCAGATTCCATCCAAATCTATTTTCTGCTGTACATCCTGCAAAAAAATAAAATCGCTCGGGCAAAGAATGAAAACTAATATTAACCAAGATGTAAAGGAACAAGATAAAATGTTACCATAATACATCTCACAGCTATGTAATCATCAAGAGCTTACAGTGAAACTTTAATATAAAAAACACAATAAGTAGATTAACAACATGCATTAGCGGTTTACCTAAACCAGAGTGATAGAATTAGAATGTGTACCTACATAGATTCATAGAATGTGCAGAAACAGAAAAGAGAATATGACAAAATTTGTACATGCAAAAAGGTATACAGAGACTATGAGAAACCCAGAATGACAGAATTTGTACCTGCGGAAACTATGACAGAATGTGCCTACCTGATTCTACCCCCAAGCGGAGAATGTACGTACTTATTTTTCATCCTTCGGCTTGTCATCTCATCTCCCCAATTTCACTGCAAACCATTTAAACCCAGCCTTAGAAAGATTGAGAAAGAAACACCGCCTCTGATGGATTGAGATAACAGATATAAATACCAGTGATTAAATAAGAACCGAAACCCCTCGTCTCATCTTCTGGCTAACCTTACTCCTTACCTGCTGCAAATCAGACTTCATTCCAAATCATTGAGCAAGAACTGCCAAATATAGATAATAAAAGAAAACGAACTTCTGGGATCAATGATATCATAAAATAGTTATTAAGGCTCTATGCAGAGCCATTATCTAACAGGCAGCTTCCAATTCTGTACGTATTTATTAGTAAGATTTATCTGAATATATAATGATTAAAAAGCAAAACTAAAAACCAAAAGCATACGTGTCCATCCACTTCAATGGGTAACCTGACTGAAATCCAAAAACACTGGTTTCATCTTTAGCGATCTATTTCTGCTCTACATCTTGCAACAAAATAAAATCGTCTGGGCAAACATTGCAAGCTCACTGTAAAAAATGAAGGAGAAAATAAACCAAAAGCACCCATTACAATCCAAACAAAATGGAAAAATCAATAAAGAAATTGGACAGTCATAAACAAGATACATGGCCATGCAACGGAGCAAACAAATATCCCGATCACTCTTGGGAGGCGATCCCGGTGACCCTAGGGGGATTGAGATGGAGATGGAGGGAAGTGGAGTAGAGCCCCTAGAGGTCAATTCTAAGTGGAATGAAAGGTAGGGAGATATGCCTTGCAAGTCAAGTAATTTTTGACCCACGTGTATAGCACTTTTCCGGATGATTGTATCTGCCCGAGACACAAGAAAACATACTTTGCAATGATATATGTTGGTTGGCTCAGCAAGTTAAGGTTGTTGGCCCTAATTTGCAGCAGTAGATATCATTTTATATCAACAAATAAAACATCTAAAATTAACATAGAAAGATCTAGACTAGTTAAGTAAATCAACATCAAATTTAACAATGAATATAGGCTAAAAAATGACACTTAAGAAGCTAGATAAGATGGTTGTTGTAACATGTGTTTTCTGAAGAAAATTTCAGCCTTATGTCTGTATCATTTAGTGGAAAACAACAACAAAACCAACCATGAAAAGTTTCCAAGAACTAGCTCAAAAGATGCACCCTAGTTAGTAGAGTAAATGAGCAAAGTTAGAGAGCTAGTCTAGGGTTAGTTTAGGAGTTATGAGAGTGTTAGTAGCTAGGGTTATGCAGCCCTAATTGTTGTAGGTTAAAGTTTGTAACAAAAATTAGATTATTGGGAGAGAGGGGACGCCCTAGTGGGGGAAAACTCCTC
Source organism: Picea sitchensis (assembly GCA_010110895.2). Taxonomy (NCBI): domain Eukaryota; kingdom Viridiplantae; phylum Streptophyta; class Pinopsida; order Pinales; family Pinaceae; genus Picea; species Picea sitchensis. The sequence continues at coordinate 10,318 of SNQJ01S0039255.1, forward strand.
TCGATGAGACAATTCAACTTCAAGCAAGAGAACTTTCATAAGGTCAAAATTTGTGTTCCCCAAGGCAATGATTTTATGTCTTCGATGCAAAAAAAGAGTATGACTAGTGCCTTTACTATTGGGTTAATGGAGTCAAAGGAGCTTATATAAGCTACCTCCTTGGGGGTGTAAGCCCTTTTACTTCCCAAGGAAAGTTTCTCTAGGCTAGGGTTTAGGCTAAGAGGGTGTATGCCCTTATACTTCTCTTAGAAAACCCTTGTCTAAGCAATAAAATGATGCATAAAGTGATGAAGAGTAAGGTGGGGGTGTATGCCCTTATACTTCCCACCTAGTTCCTATCACAATAACCTTGACTTGAAACAAATGATAGCAAGAAAGTAAAAATCATACCAATTCAAGGAAAGATGCCAAGATAATCCACCACAATAGCAATAAAATAGCCTTCCAAGGCTAGCACATCACTTATTCCATCAACCATTCATAAGTATAGCTATACACAAGTGCACAAGAGATAAAATATCTAAGGGGGCCAAAAATTTCAGACCAAATCTCTCACAAGAGGGAGAGTTATGTGTTAAAATGAGATCTTATGATCTCTATTTATAGAAAATTTAGCTAACATAGCTTGCCCACAAAATAAGGAGTAAAACACAAGATTAGGGGTCAAAAACTCTAATCTTTCCCCCTTAACAAAGTAATATTATAATTCACTTAAAATTTCACTTTTTGCACAAATTAAACCCTAATTTAGGAGAACGTAACCCCTTTAGGGGACATTTTTCCACTTTGAGGAAGCCATTGGTGTTGGAGAAGCATGGATGGGCCTCCAAATGCCATGTGTCAAGCATCTAGGCACTCATATCATGGTGAAGACCCTTCTCCTCATCAAACATCAACGTGTCAAATAGTGGCACCTCACCACCATGCCCTAGCCCCCAAGATCATGACGCCAAGCTAAAAAATGGAACGTTTTGCCCCTCCTCGGAAAATCGTTTGGAAACAAATGGGTGGGCTAGGTTGTCCAAATCATCATCAAGGCCGTCAAAGTCATATCTCTCTCATCTGGAATGTGTGCCCCTGACATCCAACTTGTGGGCCTGTAGCCCCATGGAAGCCCAAGCTAGGCTTGTTCTCCCAAAACTGTCCACCAACTAGGTCCAGCAAAGACAAATGAACACACCCTCCAAGGATCTCAAGTCATAACATCATGATAAGTGGATCCAATCAATAAATAAGCCATCTAAGCATGTGCATCAAAGATCACTATATCAAACAATTAACAACTCAAAAACATTATGCGACTTGTCAAGCTTAAGTATGGGAGGGTTGACGAGGTGTCCTATTCGGTAGGTCTTTCCCTAGGTCAAGGAGAACTTCCAAGATATCCTTTTCTAAGCCATGTAAAGTGGATGAGGTGGATGGGGTGAAAACTCAATGGGAATAGGGGTCATAATGTCTCATTCATGGGTGCCTTTGTAGAGGGTGTGTGGTACCTTTGTCCCCAATGCACTTTGTCCAAGCCCATCATTTGCATTTTATCTTTATTTCTTCACATTTTCTTTCATAATAACATAAGGAGAGATTGAAGGTCATTACCTTGGCGTGGTGACCAAGTGGTGGAAATGTCACCCACAAATACTTAATGGAAATGAGAACTTTGGCTCGTGATGAGACCCCCTTTCTCTCATCCATGCAACTGAGAGTCACTGACTTGGTTTGGTGACCAGATGATGACAATGTCATATCACTAAATATCCATGGACATGATAGGTCGGCTCGTGATGAGACCTCCTATCCTTCAACTAACCTTTCAAGCATTTATTTATTATATTGTGGGTCCCCATTATTCAAAGATAAGTGTTTTATCGCTTTCTTGGGTGATCTTTGGGCGAAGCATCTGGAAGCTTTATATAAGTCTTTTATATTTTACCCAATACCAACCCCTCTAGTCCTTTAGCCCCTTCTTCCCATAAAATGAGGGACAACCCCTTCTTGGGTCAATACACCCTAAAATCCCAAGAGATAAGGAAACATAGGGGAAAAATGATGGAAAGTGGTAAGTATTGTAGGGAATGGTACGATGGATCATCAAAGGAGTTCCTAGTAGTAAACCCATCCCAAGGAAAACCACTTATATGGCATAATGTCAACCACCAAGGTGAAGCAGGGAAAAAGGCATAATTTCCAAGCACATATCATGAAATCTAGAGAAATCTAAGATACAACATAATAAAATGGCTTAAATATTGAAATGATGCTCACCATAATACTGACTTTTACCTCATGGAGCAAGGCCCACTGCCTTCCGGAAGTCAGTTGGTGTGGTGGATGCCATCTATAAAATTGTGACCATCCATGGTGGTGAGTGGGTTTTCCATTTGTGCAAAAGGGTATTGTTGGTCATGTAGTCTCTCAGCACTCCATATCTGCAACCTGAGGGCCTCGACACATCATCTCTTTAGTTATCCACAAAATGGGGATAACAACCACTAATGGCATTCTCCTCCTCAGACAGGTTAAAAGACTAGGCATTTTCATATTTGTATCTTCAAGTAGAGGATCGCCTAGGACACTCATTAATTGATGTAATTTTCTTGTGTTTCTTTGCTTGTGTGTTTGCTAAAAAATAATTTTTTCTTTATTTCTTGAAATTCTTGTTGGTTAAAATTTATTTCTTATGTCATGTTCATGGTTTTCTACCTAATTCAATTGTTTTGCACCTATCTTGAACAATGGTCATCCTCCTTGGGTTGCTTGTCAAATGACATTTTTTTGTTACAACCATGACCCAACCATGATTCCTATCTTCAGTGTGAGTTCAAAATGAAATTTATAGGGAGGTAAATATGTAATATGCTTTCAAGTTTTGTTGTTTGACATTGCAAATAGAAAATACAAAGGATCTAGTGTTCATGTTCGAGTATTGGCTTAGAGCCCTTTTTCATATTTTCCTTTTCAATATGACATGAGACTAGAGTTTCAAAATGTTAGTTTCATTTTTGGTTTCATGTTGTAAGTACATAGAAGCTTGGATGTTGTGTTAAAGCATTAGGATAAAACCATTTGACATGTTTTTTT
>SNQJ01S0039255.1:16849-34078 GCA_010110895.2 Picea sitchensis
TATATATATTAGGAACTCAATCTGTTAAGAGATTCTCCACGATTCGTGGATATGCATCTGGATATGGAACTTGCCATTGCTGCTATTGGAACTTGCCATTGTTGTTGTTGTACCTGTTGGTTCTAGAGTTAACACCAACAATGGAAAGTTCCATATCAATATGCATATCCACGAGCTGTGGAGTATCCCATAAGAGATTGAGTTCCTACTCAATAGCCATCATATTTTTTGGATTCATATGTCATGCATTAAGTGGAAGTTGATCTTGCAATGAAGACAACACTCAACACCTCTAGCAAATCCTTGCATGATTAATTGTATGCCCCATACATGATACCTTCCCTGCTATTGGTTTCTTGGTGTAATGAGCCTCTCAATTGGTTGAAACAAAGGTAAACAAGGATATTCTTCCATATGCAAAAAATCATTTCAGACCATATAAGACATGTTAGAATGCATGTGCACCACCTAAATGCATGTCTAACACGTGTGATGAGTGAAGTAATAATGCATGCTTGGCGCTTGTGATGAGTGAGGGAATATGGACGAGATTGTTCTTTTCTCTCACCTGTAACATCCACGTGACATGGCTAACAATAACACGAGCTGATTTGAAATTATCTAGTCTTTTTGTTTTCTGTCATTGGATGTTCCAATGCACGACTAGAAAAAATTCATGCTGACAGACGGGATAAGAGCGTTAATTTTTATGTTTAAATTTGTCCCTCATTCAAGCCATGATTTCAGGTTGTTTGTCACAAAAGATTACGATATGCATATCAACTATATGGATTCTCCAACAGTTGTCAAAACTTGTAATAGAATGGAAATGTAGTGTAGTTAGGGCAAATAATATGGGGTACCAAGGGGGGTACCCAAGGGGAATAATATTAGATAAATATTGTTATGTATAAATACCACTTTTAATAAATAATACCCAATGTGACTGCAATAGATGTAAGAGGACTTACTAGAAGGTTCCACTTGTAGAAGGTTCCTCCTCTAGAAAGTTCTTAGGTGGTTGGTAGCACTATATAAAGGGGTTAAAGCAATGTAATGAGAAGTCAAGAAGTGTTTTGTTTGGAGTGGTAGTTCATTAGGAGGTTTCCCCCTCGAAGAGGCAAGTGAATAGGAGTGGATCCCTTCCATAATATGATTTATTGTATAGTGTTACCCTACCCTAAGGGTTTCAGATTAATAAAGTGGATTTTTTTTATATTGTTCTTGGATATCTTGTGGTGTTTCTGTATTCAGGGCTTTGGTACTTAACAAGTGTATCATAGAACTTTCTTCAACCACAAAAATGGGGCAATTTTTTTTTGCAGGGTTTCAAAAGATGAAGCAAAAGAGGGCCGCAACATTCCCAACAATTCTTGTAGTTTTATGTGCATAATTTGACGAAATTGGTTGTATATATGAGTTCCTCTTGCAAAAACAACTAATTTAAAAAATAAAATAATAATAATAAAACAAAATAAAAAAATAAAAAACATTGTTTGAAACAGATCCCATAAAGTAAATTCAACAACATTTTAAAATCTGCAAAATTTTCAGGGTTTTTCCGCAGATGACNCAAAAACAACTAATTTAAAAAATAAAATAATAATAATAAAACAAAATAAAAAAATAAAAAACATTGTTTGAAACAGATCCCATAAAGTAAATTCAACAACATTTTAAAATCTGCAAAATTTTCAGGGTTTTTCCGCAGATGACCACGTGATTTTGTTGATTCCTATAGCAATTGGTGCCGAATTTTCCCCAAAAAATTACAGTTATGAGTTCCTCTTGCAAAAATGGCCCATTTCAAAACAAAAAATCATTTGAATCGAAGCTTCAGAATTGATGATCCAAGTGGGTATCGGTGGCCACCCATTTATTCCACTAGCTCAAAGAACAATTTTCATTTTGGCATTTTTTTTCTAGTTTTTTCTAGTTATGAGGCCCTAAACAACGTTTTTTGGGACTGACATAGTTACAATATAAAGTTTAGCTAGAGTGCAAGGACAACATGTGTAGTCCTCGGGTATTTCTTTCCAATGAGCTAGCGTGCGCCTAAAACGAAGATTGTATGCCAAAGTTACGACCCCGGGAAGTTGATGTACCAACTTACCCCATTGGGGCCCACATGAATTTTGGCGCTTCATCTCACAGGGTTAGGTTTTTGGATGTTTAGGGTTTTCTCATTTGTGATTTATGTTAAAATGACCTTTGGAGCCTCATTGTAACCATCTTCTTGCAAATGAGCATAGTCGTCACATCTCTTCTCAGAGATAAGCTGCCACTATTCCAACAAGTTTGTTTCAGTCTACATGTTTACAATTTCAACATATTATCTTTATTAATAGAAGTCAAGTTTTATTATATCTCTGTGTATTTATTTGTTGTATATCTGTATTCCATTCCGTTCCATTTATAAATATGTATCAGTGGTATAAGAGTGGTTTGATCTTTATTTGTTTCTCTGTGCATGCCCCCGATGAGGTCAGGGTATAAGGAGTTGGAACTTGAAGTGGTTGAGCCCTTGCAAGACCGTCCCCGTCGATTACGATGGCCTCCCATGGAGAAAGAAAAGAGAGACGATGGAGGATGAGATCCTTTTAAACTATTGCTCAAGGAAGCTCTCGTACAACAAAGGAACGAGATGATGGATAACTTTGCACATATCCTTCAACAACTTCTAACAGGTGATGCATATTCATCAAGCGGCCACACCGCCCCCTTCAATGTACAAGTCAATTTTGATATCCTCTTGTTTGAAGGCCAGATAAATGTGGATGTTATAGATAAATGGCTGAATCTGCTAGAAGGGTATTTTTCGGTCCATAATTTTTTTGATAGAGAAAATATTACCTTTTCTCTCCTTAAGGTTGTCCCCCATATCAAGGATTGGTGGGAAACTTACTGTGAGCAAAGGGCCACTGAGAAATCTGCAATATTTTTGGTCGCCCCCACTTGGGATTCCTTTAGGGATGCTATTAAGGAACAACACTACCTTGTTGGAAGCTACGATGACCAATATATGAGATGGACAACATTACAAAAGGAAAGGGACCAGACAATACCAAATTTCACAAATATCTTCCATACCTTGTGCACCAAGCTGGGTATCAAGGACTTTGAACAACATCTAGTGCTCAAATACCGCGACTGTCTGCATAGATACATCCAAACATAAATGGAGTTTCTGGACATCTCATCACTGGGCGTGGCATATCGATATGCTATCAAAATCAAGCATAAATTTAAACAAAATAAGTGGGATTTTAAATCTACAAATTCCTCATAGAAAAAACAGGGAAAAGGCAGGCCCAACCCACAGAACAAAGGATAGAGAAAGGATGGACCCCCTCGAGACAACCAGTCCAAGACAAAAACAAATAAGTGTAATGAGAAGACAAAAAAAGTCATTGGGAAGTAGTGTGAATTCCATAAAATCCCCTGGCATAACACCAATGAATGTCACTCGAAGTAGTCGTTGGTGGTTGAGTTGAAAGCCTCGGAGTTAGAGGCAGGTTCAGACTTTGAATCAGATCCAGATAAAGGGAAGCAGATCATTGACGTAGAACCATGTGCCAGTGTCGCTACCACCAAGGTATAGCCAAGTGAACTAGAGGAAGGTGAATGCCTTTTTCATCGATAGTGATCGAAGTCAAAAGAGCTTGATCTCAACAGAGTTCGTCAAGCAGTTGAACCTACTGATGACACCACACCTGTAGCCCTACACCATCGGGTGGCTCCACTAAGGAAGAGACCTTCGTGTCATCCAATAGTGTCATTTTCCCTACAACATCAAGCCCTTCAAGGATGAGGTATTGTGTGATATTCCCCCCTTGAAGTTTGTGATGTTCTTTTAATCCAACCATTTTGTGGAAACGACATGTTGTATATGATTATAGAACTTGCAATGTTATTATTACTGTTGGGCTAAATATATGAACTATTAATTCCCACATTTAATTATCAATCGGGGCTCGTAAACTTTGAAGTGTAGGCACAAGAAACGCAGGATCAGAGCCTAGTCTAGCATAATCTAAAGCTGACAAAACAATCTTCAAACCCACACTGCAGGAAATTAACACTAAGGATTCATCACTGGGATGTAAGAATAACTTAGTGTTATAAAGGCTTAGATCACATTCTTTCATGCACTCGGGGTGATGTTCATGTGATTAATCATGAGTAGCATACTTAAGTTTTATGTCCTTCAATGATTATTTCCTATAGCGGATCCACACTTAAATGCAATAAAAGAAACAAGCAAACGAAAATGAAATTCACGATAGAAACTAACACCTTAGGAAGAATCCCAATGCAGAAAGGCCATATCTCATGAGTTAGACCTTTAATTTGTCCATTGGTGATTGAAGCTATGTGAAATTAAAGTGCAAGGAATCCAAAGGTACAGGAAAATAAGGAAATCTGAAAATGACTTATAAACAAATGAAGCTAAAACTCTAAGACAATTCTTCAAATGGATACAACAACAATAATGAAATCTACCTAACGAAATAATGGATCTACTGAATGAATGAAAATATGTAACAATGATCTATATGAAAAGGAATAGATGGAAGGAAATGCACTATGTGTTTTCCGTGTTCAATGGATTGCAGATGTGATAAAATCTTCTAATTAATTCCAAGAACAAAATTTTAGAGTGGAAATAGAGGAATATAAGAGGAATGGTTTTAACTCTTTGTGTGTCATATATTATTGGACTAATTAGAACAATTCACAAAGAATTATTGAGAGCTAAAATGGAAATTATCTACCTCTGTAACCAATCTTGAAACAACTCATATCTAGGCGCAATTGATTAGAGAGGGTTTATGTTTATGGATGTATGGGTATGATGGAATTGAGTTCTTGTGAATGTAAGTTGATGTATGGTTTAATTGATTTGTATGAAGAAAATGGAGGTGTGGTTATGAGAGGGAATAGTAATGGGATAGCAGTGAATTGGAAGAGGGAATCATGGTCAAAGTGTATTGAGTTTGGAAAAAGGACATGGTTGTAAGTTGCAATGATGATTTGGGAAATGCAATCAGTAAAAACATAATATTTAGAACAGAGATCTGAAACCTGATTTGAAGGTGCGTGGAGACACAATTTGGGGTGATCTTGAACATATACTCGTACTCTGTAATCAAATTGCACAATGGGTGGATCAGACTGCCGGCAGTAAGTGTGTTAGAACCTAATAAACATAAAATAGAGCAAAAAAGGAAGGAAGTGATAAATACAATGGAAGAGATGGAACATTATTGCATACAATTGAAGAATCAATCATGAGTGTTTAATGAACCTAAATTCATAAAACTAAATCAAATTGCAATCACACAAAGGATGAATTGAAATCAAAATGTAAGTAAGCTAGAAATGCAATTAACCAAATCCTAATTACTATGAAAATTAAATAATAAACAAGACCGACACATACCAGGTTGAGGGGGCCCTACCTCACCTAGCATGTGTGGCTAGAGAGGATTACATAACCAAGGAGTAATCACACTCAATGACTCATAACATAAGCACTTCCTTATTCAATTCAAATTAAAAAATTTACAACACCTTTCTTATGGATCCAAATCTCTCCATATGAGAACATACTAACCTAATGATGACAATCCTTTCTCTCCTTCCCTAAGTCTCATGAGGATTATTTATACATGAAGAATCATTGAGTAGTGAATGGGACTGAATCCTAATCAGATTTCAAATTTTACATTTTTAGGCATAAATCCCAAAAATCTGGGTTTTATTGTAATTTGGGCAGATTCAAGTTAGGGATCCACCCATATATTCCAAAATCATTCACATTTTGAAAAAGTGCTCACTCTTTACTCAATTTTCCACATTCTAAACAAAACTTGTTTCGTAGAATTTCTAGATCCGATGCCATCTACACGAAAATCGAGGCACAAGTTGGTAGTTTGAGATTTTTGTTAATTTTTGCAGAATCATTCCCTCTGAGATGGAGGTTCACACGTGTAATATGGGTTAATTATTACTCATGATTTCACATGTAAACATCGTTCTGGACAAAACCCATGTCCTTGATTTTCTTCTAGAAGCATTTCAATTTTTCGAATTATTTCTAGTACCAGACTGTTGTTGATGTTGGTACCGGACGAGCACATCATTGGTACTGGATGAGCGCAAAATTGGTACCAAACGAGCTGAGTATTGGATGAAATGGAGTGTGGGTACCGGATAATTGTGCAGGTACCGGATGACTGTAGAACCTTCTGGTACCGGATGACTTGGACTGTGAGTACCGAATGACCTGGAGTGTGGGTACCGAATGATTGTGCAGGTACCGGTTGACTGTAGAACCTTCTAGTACCAGATGACTTGGAGTGCGAGAAAATATTGTTTGGACATAGAAACGTAGGATTAAACCATAATTAGCAAAAATATTGTATAATCATCCTTTTAATCACTAAAAATATGGAAAATTATGTATTAACCAGATAGGATGAATAACAAGAGATAATGGAGGTTTATGGTGTTATTAGCGATATATTATTGACGAAATGTGGGGATAAGGTGTAATGATGAGAGTATTTGTATGACAAAAAATATGACAAAACTGAAGCCCAACAATTACTTCGGGTAGACAATTGTACAAGATACTTGAGGTAGCTCCACCTACTGCTATTTCTTTGATCTCTACTAAGCAATGCAGGAAGGTCATTTCCCAGACCAAGAAATTTGTCTTCTTCATGATTCGGTCTCAAAGTGAACATAAGGCTGCATCCACATCCATGGCCTCTCCACGCAGTAGAAGCAAGTGGATAAGATCGTGGAAGAAAACAAAGACATATTCTCTTCACCCACCAAGATGTCGCGACATTGTCAGGTCAAGCATTCAATCGATCTAAATCCTAGTGCACCTCTACCCAATGGGCCAATATATCGTCTCTCTTTGATGGAAAATGAGGAAATTAAGTGACAGATCCAAGAGTTGCTTCAAAATGGGCACATCTGACCCAAATCCTCACCCTGCAGGAGCCCAATTATACTTGTATAGAAGAAATATGGGACTTGGCGACTCTAGATTGATTATAGGTCCCTAAAGAAGATCACAGTCAGGAATCGATACCCAATTCCCTAAATTGATAAGCTTCTTGACCAACTCAAGGGAGCCAATTTTTTCAGCAAGATTGACCTGAAGTCTCGCTACCACCAAGTCCCAATAGAACAAATGGATGTATGGAATACTGCTTTCAAGTTCAAAGAAGGTATTTTCGAATGGATAGTCATGCCCTTTGGTTTGAAAAATTCTCCAACAACTTTCATGAGATTGATGGATGATATATTGCGTCCCTTCACCAATTATTTTGTGGTGGTCTATCTGGACGACATCCTCATCTTCAACAAGAATCAGGAAGAACACTTGCATTATAATCAATAGGTCCTTCACACTCTGTGACAACACAATCTATATGCTTGGAAAAATGCTCCTTCGACATGAACAAGATCTGATACCTAGGATACATTTTTTATGAGCATGGTGTGCATGTGGATCCAACCAAGATCCAATTCATTCATGACTAGCCATCCCTGACCACACTAATTGAGCTTCAAAGTTTCTTAGAACTTGCCAAATTCTATCATAGGTTCATGTTGGGATTCTCCCATATTGCATGGGCCCTCAGCCAAGTAACCAAGGGTGGTGGCAAGGAAAATTTCACATGGGGGAAGTCACAACAACAAGCATTCGATGATTTGAAACATCGATTGTGCTCAGCTCCAATACTCTCCTTACCCGATATGCAACAAATTTTTGAGATTGAGACCGATGCTTCAGATTATGCCATGGGCACAATGCTCACTCAACATGGTCATCCAGTGGAATATCATAGTGATACACTATCATATTCCATCTGTAAGTACCCCAACTATGAAAAAGAAATTTATTCCATCGTACAAGCCTACCGACAATGGAAGCACTACATTCTCGAGAAGGAAACATTCATCCACACTGATCACAAGCCTCTGCAGTTCATGTAGACACAAGGCAAATTACACAACAACTTCCATCAAAAGTGGTCCACATACTTGCAATAGTTCCATCTCAACATCAAATATAAGATAGGGAGCACCAATCGTGGCATTGGTTGTCTCAGTCGACCTCCAGTTGCAACCTTAACCACAGTGCTCCAACTCATGTGGCTATGAGGCATCTAAGTGCCGCCAAATCTACAAGAGTGATCCTAACTTCGCTACCACTTACCAGATGCTAGGAACATGCACGACTGTCACTGAATTTCATATTCAGGATGGATTGTTATGTCATTAGGGCCATCTATGTGCTCCTTCATGCAAGTGTGCAAAGTTGATTGGGAAGCTCACTATAGTCAGATGGTGGGACATTTTGGCATGGAAAAAACTGTGGAAGTATTACAAAAGCATTTATATTGGTCAAAAATTCAACAAGACGTCAGGAAGTATATTAGGTATTTCACTGATTGCGCCATTGTCAAACCAATCACTAATAAACAATGCCTATACAACCCTCTACCTCCTCCTGATAGGCCATGGGAATCCATCTCGATGGACAACATGTTGGGCCTTCCTTCAACCAAGCAGGGAAATGATTGTTTTTTTGTGGTGTTTGATTGGTTTTCTAAGATGGCCATCCTCACAGCCTGTAAGAATAATATCACAGTGGAGGCCACTGCCAAGCTCTTCCTCAAACGGGTGTGGGTACACTTTGGGATACCACAGACCATCATATTAGATTGGGACAACAGGTTCGTTAGCACATTCTTGTTGAGCCTCTAGTCACTGTTGGACACCAAGATCACCAAATCCACCGCCTTCCACCCCCAAAATGATGGCTAGACAAAGGTCGTCAACATAATCATCGTGCATATCTTTCACATGTACAACTCCAAACATCCGCACACATGGGATGAGAGTCTCCCCTATGTTCAACACAACTACAACATAGCCCTTTATAGCTCGACCAACCATAGTCCCTTTCAGGTGGGGTTGGGATTTCAACCATTGGGTCCCATTGATGTCGCCCTACACATTGCATCCACACAGGTCAAATCATCCCTTGTTCAATCTCAGGCCGACAAGCCCACCAAGTTTATTTAAAAAATTCAGCACATCCAAAAACAGGTCATGATATTTTACAGAAAGCCAATGCTAATTACAAACATCACCACGATCAACACTGGGTGTCGAACAAATTTCAGGTGGGAGACAAGGTCTGGTTACATTTGCATAAAGAGAACCTTACAAGACCCCATCAAAAGATTCGTCTACTTCTCTATGGACCTTACACCATCACCAAGGTTGTGGATGATAATTTTTTTGAGCTAAGTATTCCCCCTTCCTTGGCCCGCACCCCGTGTTCAATGTGGACCTCCTTCGTCCATACTTCCCACCATTATTGGACACATAAGAGATCGTAGAGCAGTTGACACCGACATAGCTCAACCCTAAATGTATGGAATATGCATCCATTGATCATATTAGGGACACTCAGATTAAGGGCACTCAACAACAAAGGATCCAACTTTATCGAGTTGTTAAAGCATGGAAGCTCATGCATCAAGGCAAGTGGCTCACCTAGGGCCAAGTTCAACAGAAATTTCTCTTATCATGGGGGAACTCAACGCAATGAAGACCATTGATTCCTAAGGGGGGAGGACTGATCTAGGTGGATATCGGTGGCCACCCACCTATTCCACTATGTCAAAGAACAATTTTCATTTTGGCAGTTTTTTTCTATTTTTTCAGGTCCTAAACTTTCGAGGACATTTTGAGGCCCTAAACAACATTTTTTGGGTGTGGCACAACCACACTATATGATTTATGCAACATGTGATGATAACATGTGTAGTCCTCAAACATTTCTTTCCAACGAGCTATCATGTTCTTAAAACGAAGATCATATGCAAAAGTTACGACCCCGGGAAATTGATGTACCAACTTACCCCATCGGTGCCCACATCACTTTTGGCACTTCATCTCCTAGGGTTAGGTTTTTGGATGTTTAGGGTTTTCTCATTTATGATTTATGTTAAAGATGTCTTTGGAGCCTCACTGTAACCATCTTCTTGCGAATGAGCATAGCCATCACATATTTTCTTAGAGATAAGCTGCCACCATTCCAACAAGTTCGTTTCAGTCTACATTTTTACAGTTTCATCATATTCTCTTTATTAATAGAAGTCAAGTTTTACTATATCTCTGTCTATTTCTTTGTTTTATATATGTATTCCATTTCCTTCCATTTATAAATATGGATCAAGTAAAGATATCGTTGATTTAAAATCATCCATTTTTAGAGTTTTTCATGATGACGATAGGACTGCAAAGCTCATAAATTTTGATAGGGTGCTCAAATTGCTACCCGATAAGTGTCATTGGATAAAGGATTTTAAGATATTTCTTTTGGTATATTATATGTGATGTTTCCAGTGGATAGTCTCTCTCGACTCCACATGGAACTTCAATGGAAGTTTGAAGCCCTCAAGACATGTGTTCACAATATTCAGGCAAGTGTTCAAAATCTTCAAGCGATCACACTTTCAATGCAAGAGAGATATATTATGCAGGACATCATGGATGAATATAATTAAGAAGCATATGCTTGGTATGATTTTGAAGCTGATTGTGATGATTGGTATATGGATAATTGTCATTTATGGGATGAAAACAACTTTCATCTTCTATTTTATGCCTTTACTCCACCTCATGTAGAGCACATCCTGGAGAGTAGACAAGATCCTTCTATGCATATTCTTCTTCAATTTTCTTATTCTCCAGTACTAGTGGATGATTGTTTGGTTGGTTCTACATATTTGGATCGACATGACCACACTAGTGGATGATTGTTTGGTTGGTTCTACATATTTGAATCCACATGACCAATGTAGCAATTTGGAGCACCATTTTTAGTCGGCTATTGAGTTCCATATCTCTGTGGAGCCTTACATGAGCAATTGGATATGGGACCTAGGTTTACAATGGTGGTTGACTACTTCAACATGGTGACATGCACTCCTACATGGGACCCTAGTTATCTAGCCTACTTCAACATTGTGGTCCACACTTATCCATAGGTCCACACTTATATGGTTGTACACCCTCATAACAGAAGCTGTGCTGAGACAACACTTTCATAGGGGGGATGAAATGTAGTGTAGATAGGGGGAATAATATGGGGCACCTAGGGCAACCAAGGGAAATTAATAATAGGAGGGAGTATTGAGCCATGTGGATAAAGGCTTACCTAATAAATAAGGCCTACTTTGAATGTCATAAATGTAAGAGGACTGCACAAAGCTGCCCTCTAGAATGTTCTCCTAGGGTGGTTGGTAGCCATATGCTGGGTATAAGCAATGTAATGGAAAGTCAAGAAAGCAATGCAGCCAACCATATCTCATTAGAGGTTTCCTGCCTAAGAGGTAAGCGGAACGAGATCCCTCCTGTGTAGGATTATATAGTGTTTTCCCCACCCCTAAGGGTTTCCCTCATGTAAAGTGGATATTTTTCATATTGACCATTGTGGTGTTTCTTTGCATTGTAGGCCCTTGGTACTTAACAAGAAAAATTGGCCAATTTCAACAACTATAGAGCACCATGTTCTCTATCCTAACCTCACTCAACCTATATGGTTGACACCTCAAAAAATGAATGAAATAAGATAAAAAGGACTATGTTTCCACCAGGATAGAAAGTACATTAATAGGCATAAATGTGTTCAAGAAATTATTCTACATAGATAAATGGGGAAGAAGAAGATTAAGAATTGGAACTATCATAGGATATAGAAATAGAAGAGACTACTCAAACCTTATCTTATCATGCATTGGATGGAATTATTACTCCACAAACCCTCAATATAGAAGGATATATGAAAAGAAAAGGTGACAATGTTGATTGATTCTAGAAGTACCCATAACTTCATCAGTGGAAAATTAGTGAAAATTTTGAATTACTTTGTATTTACAACACTAAAGTTTCAAGTAATGATTGCAGATGGAGGTACCCAATAAATTCATTCAGGGAAGTGCCATGGCATGTTCAATGTGGGGTATTTATTGGATAGTCCCAAGGTTGGTAACCAAAATGGGTGGTGTTGATGGTGTATTAGGGAAGATAGAAGGTTACAATTATTGGGAACAATGGCTCCTAATTTTCAAGAACTTTTCATGATTTTCCCTTAGAAGGGAAAGAAATTGAACTCAGAGGTACCTAAGGGAATCCCTCTAAAGTGATAAGCCCTAACATCATGACAAAATTACTAAAAAGGGACACCATGAAAAATTTGCAATACCAGGATCACTAGATGTTCAAACATCTAGACCTTCTATTCCAATGGATATACAAAAGGTTATTGGCAATCATTCCAAGGTATTTGAGTAGATTCATAAGTGTCTTCCGCTTTCTCACATCATGACCCACATATGTACTTTGGTGTTCCTGAAGTGTACCACCCAAAATTAGGCCTTACAAGTATGCATATGCACAGAAGAGTGATATTAAGCATATGATTTGAGCAATATTAGAGGCCGACATAGTCAACCTAGCCAAATTGCTTTATCTTCACATGTGGTAATGTTTAAAAAAAAGTATGGTTCATGGCATATGTATTCATATTATAGACAACCCAATAGAATGACCATTAAAGGTAAGTTTCTTATTCCTATCATTAATGAATTGGTAAGGGAGCGCATTTTTTTTATCAAGTTGATATCCACTCATGGATATCTCATCAAATTAGAATGAGGCAAGAGGATTCCCAAAAAAATCTTTAGAACACATGAAGGTCATTATGAGTTTTTGGTGATAGATGTCATTTGAACTTACTAATGCACCTTCAACATTTTAAAGCTTGATGAATTCTATTTTCAAACCCTTACTCAAAAAAAATTGTGAGTATTTTTTGATGATATATTAATCTACAACAAATCGCTGGAAGAACATGTACAACATATTGACATGGTGTTAAAACTATTGGAAGAGAAATAACTATATGCAAATCCTTCCAAGTGTTCTTTTGGGGTTCAAGAAGTGGAATATATGGGTTATATTGTATCTCATGAAGGTGTCAAAGTGGAACCTAACAAAATTAAAGCTATGATGGAATGGCCAATTTCAAAAACCTTGAATAATCTTACAAGATGATTAGGATTGACATAATATTACTGAAAGTTTTTCAAGAATTATGGTCAAATAGCAACACCTCTAACAACATTATTTAAAAAGGAGGTATTTCCTTGGACTCAAGAAGCAACCAAAACTTTTGAAAATCTCAAGGAAGATTTGTGTACGACTCTTGTCCTGGCCATGCCCGACTTCACAAAAAACTTTATTGTGGAATGTTATGCATTAGGGCATGGCATTGGTGAAGCTTTAATGCAAGAAGGAAATCTCGTTGTCTTTGAAGGTAGCTATATTAAAGGAAATAACTTACTCAAACCCATATATGAAAAGGAAATGTTGGCCATATTACATGCAATTAAGAAATTACACCCTTATCTAATAGGAATACACTTCAAGGTAAAAATAGATCATGATAGTTTTAAGTACTCAATGGAACAACAATTATCTTCAAAAGAGAAACAAAAATGGGTTACAAAGATGCTAGGTTATGACTTTGAAATTTTCTACATAAAGAAAAACAAAATATGATGGCAAATGTAATTTCAAGGAAAGAAGAATACACAGAGGGTTTATTGTGTGTTATTTCCATTCCAAAATCTGATTGGTTGGAAGAAGAAAGGATAGAATGGAAGAAAGATCAAAATTTATGAAAAATCATTAAAAAACTACAAGAGGACCCAAGTGTGTTAGATAAATTTGTGCGGAAGAATGATTTACCATGGTATCAAGGTCACTTATATTTATTTAAGAATTCCAAACTCAAATAGAAGGTCCTTTAGAAATTCCACACTTTTCCAATAGGAGGACATTCATGGTTCTTGAAAACTTATCACGTGATCAAGAAGGACTTTTTCTGGGAAGGGCTTAAAATTGATGTTCAAAATTTTATGGTTGAATGTGTGGTTTTCCAACAGAATAAGGGAGAGCCAATCAATACCCCATGTCTCCTACAACCATTAGTTGTCAACATTGGGAAAAGGTTTCAATGGATTTTATTATAGGTCTACTCAAGTCTGAAGGAAAGAATGTCATCATGGTAGTAGTTGATGCATGAGCATTTTGCCTCCAAATGTTTACTTGTTGACTAGGCCTAAGTGGTGTTGATTTGTACCAAGGGAGTTGGTTCCCTAACTTATTATTGTTGTCATTTCCTATGTTTATTTGGATTCTAGAAGAAATGTATAGGACAGGGTTTGTTTAATAGAGTTGGTTAAGTGTAATTGAATCTACCTGTGATAGTAGATATCGAGAGTTGAGAGGGTTGGAAAAGATTCTAAAGTAAGTATCTTGGGGATTTTGTGGATATTAAGGTTTTTCAGTTGAGAAATTAGTGGATATGAAACAAATTTGGTTTCAGGAACTTTTTTTTAATTGTGTAAGCCTCTCAGGCATTTAGATAGAGACACAAAGAGAGATGGAGAGGATCAAATAGAAGTTGGGAAAGTGAGGAGTGTGGACGAAAGCCAAGGAAAGGCCAATTAAATGAAAATCGGACCTAAAAAGAGTGTGAAGGCCTTATGTAACTATGTACATGATTATTAATAGAATTTATTATGAAATTGGAGCTTTGTGTTAAATGTAGGAATCGATGTCTTTCTGTCATGTTGATATTTTGTGTGTGAATGTAGTCCAAATTAGACTTAACCAAATCATCTTGTAGGTTGGTAGATAATAGAACATGAATGTAGGTTCTAAAGATCTGGATTGAGGTCAAATTCCATGTTTCAATAGTAGAACCCAGTCCAATTATTGTGAATGAATATGGACCGTTGGATTAGTCAATATGGAACACAATGATCATCGAATCAAAGGTTCGTGCCACACATAACTGGAGTCAAAAGACAATCTTGATTGCTGATCACCTTTGGATCAATGATTCATATCATTTTTGCACAGTCGAAGCATGGAAGTCAATATCAGGATTGACGACCTAGATTAGATCTGGGAGTGGGGCTTTATCAGATTGATGGTTTTGGTTAATTAACTGTCAAACCCTAAAATTTGTATAAAGTGCGTTTGGATATCCACATCAGAGTTTTCTTATCAATTCACATTATGAAGTATCATTCTGAGGGTAGAATCTAGTCGGCCATCGAAATGGATTTCCATTGATTATATACCATCGATCAACCATCATTCAGAGCTTGCCAAAATAATCCATGCAGTAGATCGAAGCCGCCCATAAAAAATAGATTTGGAGAAATCTACACCATTCATCGGAGAGACCATTTTAGAGTTGTTTTTGAACATCGATACAGAGGTATCGAAGGAAATCACCCATAATATTCCAAGTGTCCGTCCATTTGTAAGATCATATTTGAGGATGATTGCAGTCATCCATCGAGGACCACAGAAAGTGATCCAGACCATTCTTCGAGGCAACATTTTCAGAGGTTGGTTCAAGGAGCTAGTGGAAAGGGTATCAACCAGGGGTATAGAGAATATTCCCCACAATTCATTTGCATGCGATAGATCATGATCATCCTTTCAGTGACGATCAATGATTAAGATTAAAAGTTGAATAAAAATGAGATTATATATTCATTGTCCTTTCAATACTGATCAACGATTACATAACGTCCCTTGCCAATAGTTCGGAATTATCAACCGATCGTCCATCGGAGAGGAGAACATACGGTCTAGATTAATTGTGGGTCATAGAATTCATAGATGATTTTAGGGGCTAAATTTTGCAAATGGGATAATTTTCCATGGTTTTTACCAAAAAAAGATTCTTCAATTTCCTATTTTTCTAAAAATAATTTGCCCAAATTCCATAGAAGAAAATTGTTTTACCTTAAAAATCGCCAAAATTTAATAGAGAATATATCAATTTCTTAGGAATTTGAATATTTTTACAAAACTATCGCTAAAAATTTCACATTTTTCATATTAAGGATTAGTAACATTAGCCCATGTTTCCACACTTTAATATACATTTCCATCCTTAAAATAATCCATGGTCATAGTCTTAAACGATGAATATGCTGACGAAAATATCAAGTCGTTGATCGAAAGGTTAGATTGACACCTCATAATGAAAGTGCACACATAAGTTGCACGAGGGATAGTACAAAGGTACTGTGCACGAGCAGTTTGGTGGATTATACTAAGGGACATGTGGAGGAGGATTAAGCTACAATGCACCCTGAATCAATGAAAAAAAAACACATTTGAATCCTTGATAGACTGAAGAAGAATACCACTTTCGACAAGTGGTAAACCACAATCAGATGCTTTGGTAAGTAGCAGAAGGTCATAGTGCTTGATCACGTGAAGGATAGGAGCGCTAAATTTAAGTGCTTATCAATTGGAAGAAATCAGGAGGATCTAGAACGTGTTTTAGTTTGAGGATTGTGACACCAGTTAATGGATTAGTGTATAAGCATATTTATTCAAGACTCTGTGTAAAAGGTTTCGGGCCCAGATGAAAATTTTGAGAGCATTCTAATGTTGAAGCACATGTAGAGTTCACTTATACTCTGCATACATATGGGTGAAATGACCTCGTGGGTCATCATTTTGATATCAGAGCAAAGTTAGTGCTCTTTGGAACTCTGTAAGGGATACAAATCAAGGGAAGGTTCAACAATAAATGTGAAGACAAGATCTCAACACAGGTCTTGAAGGTATTAGTCATATATTTGTATGATTAACTCTGGTTATGAAGGATTTATGATTGTAGGAAGTAGCAACTGAGGGAGATAGGATATGATATCAACCATTACAGTAGTTGAAGTTGTATTAGAGGAAGAGAGAGAAAGAAAATATCTCAGGTGAAGAAGCTTGTGGAAAAATAACCTTGCAACAGTGAATGTTGTAGATACTTCCAGATAAAGATTGGAAGTGAAGAGGACAAGTAAACGTTCTTAGAGGAAAGTGAGAAAGAGTGTAGAAGCTGAGGGGAGCAGGAGAGTGCTCATAACGTTTGGAGCAAAGAACCAGAATGATACCAGGAGGTCAAGCTCAAGAGGAAGGCTTGATAAGGTATTTTGTGTAACAAGTAATGAGACTTTTTGCAAAAGAGAAGCTTGATAACTCACAGTGAACAAGAGATGTTCATAAAGGGGAGATGGCTATTAATAGTCATGA
>SNQJ01S0039255.1:52797-67230 GCA_010110895.2 Picea sitchensis
GAGAGAGAGAGAGAGAGAGAGAGGCCGAAGAGCCTGTGTGAGTATGCTATTGGTGAGTCGGGATGCAAATAGGCAAATGCACCTATCCATGTAATTATACTCAGTTAATAATATAATATTGCATTGTTTCATGCAGAAAAACTCACACGAAAAGAGATGGGGGGATGACTCCACCGGAAAAGGGAAAAGGGGGTGTGACTTAAGTCTTGCGAAATATTTTATAATATTTATGGAAACGTGTAATGTTGTATAATTACCGTGAACTTACCCAAGTGCATGCAACACGATGAAATGTGCACACTTACCCATGTTTGCACAACACACAAAATGTGTGAACCCTGTATTTGATAACAATTCTCTACACACTTACTCAGATGTGCGCAACATCAAAACCAGGTGTCAACGACTCACCAACCTATATATGAATTACATTAACAATTAGTACCAATGACTCACCCACCTATATGTACAACTACACAGGGTTTAGATCAGGGACACTACAAGACTAGTAGACATGCTCTCTCGACCACCACAAAAGAAGATTGCAGCAATTGGAATGATAATGCAACTTGAGCCTTTCACTCATGAAATTTTGAGTGAATATTATGAGGGAGATGAATATTTCATAGGATTATACAAGTATCTAAAGGAGAGGTTGGTTGTTTTCATGGAAGGAAAGGAATACCACCTCCAAGATGGGTTGTTGTACAAACTAGACAAACTATGCATACCCCGAGACATAAGAGTTCAATTGATAATAAATACACACACTTCCAGGGTTGCTGGGAATTTTTGTGTGACAAATTCAGTGGTGAATTTGAAACGATATGTGTATTGGTCGAAGATGCAGGAGTATGTGGCAAAGTTTGTTAGATGATGTGTTCTTTCCAGCACTAGCAAGCCAAGCAAGTGAAAACTTGGCTTGTACATTCCATTACTAGTGCCAAGTAGACCTTGGGAGAGAATCTCCATGGATTTTGTTGGAGGTTTTCCTATGATTTGTAGGGGGAATGACTACTTGTTTTTCATGGTATATCACTTCAGAAAAATGTGTGTGTTCATTCCCGATAAGAAGAAAATATCTGGATGAGAAGCAGCTGAAATATTCTTCATCCTTGTCTAGGTACACTTCTGGTGATCTGGATTTTATGAGTAGAACGAAATGAATACAGATTATTAACAGGTAATTAACACAAAATAACAGAGATACAGTAAAATTGGTTTTCTATTCAATAAGGAAATAAGATGAAATTGTAAAATGCAACGGAAAACAAGCTTGTTGGAATGGTGGCGGCTTATCTCTGAGAAGAGATGTGACGGTTGCGCTCATTCACAAGAAGATGATTACAATGAGGCTCTGAAGGCATTTCTACCATAAACAAGAATGAAAAAAACCTAAGACATCCAAACACCTAACCCTAGGAGATGAAGCGCCAAAAGTCATGTGGGCCCCGTTTGGGTAAGTTAGTACATCAACTTCCCGAGGTCGTAACTTTTGCATACGATCTCCATTTTAGGCACATGATATCCTGTTGGAAAGGCATCGTCGAGGGGATTCATTTAAGGGGAAACATCGAAGGAACTTGAATATTTCAAACCTTTTTTTCCCAAAAAACATCGTTTAGGGCCTTAAAACGGCTCCGGAAGTGAAAAACTGCTAAAAATAGTAAATTACCAAAATTGCCAGAAAATTGTTTTGAGCTAGTTGGAAAAGGTGGGTGGCCATCAATATCCACCTAGATCAATCCTCCCTTATTAGGAACCAATGGTCTCCATTGTGTTGAGTTCCCCCATCAGATGAGGAATTTTTTGTTGAATTTGGCCTCGGGTGAGCCACTTGCCTTGGTGTAGGAACTGCCTTGCTTTGATGACTCGATAAAGATGGATCATTTGCTATCGAGTGCCATTGATTTGTGTGTCCACAATATGATCACTAGATGCCTATTTTATGAAGTCAAGGTTGAGATATGTTGGTTTCAATTGTTCTGCTACTTCTGAGGTGTCCAATAATGGTGGGAAATAAGGGTGAAGGAGATCCACGTTGAACATTGGGTGCAGGCCAAGGAAAGGAGGAATGTTGAGCTCAAAAGAATTATCCCCCATGGCCTTGGTGATGGTTTACGGCCCATAACGGAGTGGGAGAAGCTTCCGATGGGGTCCTGTAAGGCGTTCTTTATGCAATTGCAACCAAACTTTGTCGCCCACATGAAACTTATGTGGCACCCGATGTTGATCATGGTGTTTATTGTACTTGTCATTGGACTTCTGTAGGATATCCTAAACCTGTTAGCGAATGTGCTAGATCTGCTCAATGAACCGGGTGGCTTTGTCATCCTTAGTTGGAGTAGGAGATGAGTCATTCGAGGTGACCACAATGGGAATTGCAACATCTATGGGACCCAATGGTTGGAATACCAACCCCACCTGAAAGGGGTTATGGCCAGTTGAACTATGCAGGGCTTGGTTGTAGCTATGTTGGACATAGGGAAGGCTCTCATCCCATGTGTGAGGGTTCTTGGAATTATACATGTGAAGGATATGCACAATTATTCGATTTACGACCTCGGTTTGGCCATCTGTCTGGGGGTGGAAGGTCGTGGATTTGGTGAGCTTGGTGTCCAGTAGTGACCAGAGGCTCAACCAAAATGTGTTGAGAAATCAATTGTCCTAATATGAGACAATGATTTGTGGGATTCCAAAATGTACCCAGACTCATTCAAAGAAGATCTTGCCAGTGGTCTCTGCTGCGATGCTCTTCTTGCAGGCAACCAGAATCGTCATCCTAGAAAAGTGATCAACAACCACAAAAACACAGTCATTTCCCCGCTTGGTGGATGGGAGGCCCGACATGTATTCCATTGAGATGGATTCCCATGGCATGTCAGGAGTAAGAAGAGGGATGTACAGGCCATATTTCTTAGTGGTTGGTTTGGCAATAGCGTAGGCAGTGCAGGACCTGATATACTTGTTGAGCTCCTGTCGAAGTTTCGGTAGCATCGCCACTGTCTTTTCGATGCCAAAGTGTCCTGCCACCTGACTGTAGTGGGCTTCCCATATCAGCTTCGCTCGCTTTCTTGATGGAACACAGATATGGTCTAGACGACACAATAACCCTTCCTGAAGATGGAAATGATCAACAACTGTGTTTGCACCCACCATTTGGTAGGTGGTGGAAAAGTCTGGGTCTGTCTCATAGAGTTGGGTCCATCCAAAGGTCTCATGGCCGCAAGAGTCTAGCACCATGGTGAGTGTCGCCACTGGCGGTCTGCTGAGGAAATCAAGGACATGGTTGGTGCTTCCTATTTTATACTTGATGTTGAGGTGGAATTGTTGCAAGTATGTGGACCACTTTTGATGGTGGTCATTCTGCAATCTTCCTTGTGTCTACATGAATTGCATTGGCTTATGATCAGTGTGAATGAATGTCTCCTTCCCAAGAATGTAATGTCTCTATTGGCGATAGACTTACACAATGGAGTACATTTATTTGTCATAAGTAGGGTACTTATGGACAACATCTAATAGTGTCTCACTATGATAAGCCATGGGGTGGCCGTGCTGAGTGAGAATGGAACCCACAAATAGTCTGAAGCATCTGTCTCGATCAAAAAGGGTTGTTGCAGGTCTGGTAGTGAAAGTACTGGGGTTGAGCACAAGTGTTGCTTCAAATCATCGAATGCTTATTGTTGGGACCATCCCCATGCAAATTTTGCCTTACCACAACCCCTGGTTATTTGGCTAAGGGCCCATGCAATATGGGAGAATCCCAACACGAACCTGTGGTAGAAATTGGCAAGGCCCAAGAAGCTTCGAAGCTCAGTGAGTGTGGTGGGGGTTGGCCAGTCACGGATGACTTGGATCTTGGCTAGATCCACATGTACGCCATGTTGATCAAGGATGTAGTCCAGGTGATGGACCCTATCCATGTCGAGGGAGCATTTTTCCAAGTTGGCGTATAGCTTGTGTTGCCGCAGGGTGTGCAGAACCTGTTGAATACGCTGCAAGTGTTCGACCCAAGTCTTGTTGTAAATGAGAATTTCATCCAGATACACCACAACAAAAGTATTGGTGAATGGTTGCAGGATATCGTCCATCATCCCCATGAAAGTGGCTGGAGCAATTGTCAAACCAAAGGGAATGACCAACCATTCAAAAAGGCCTTCCTTTGACTTGAAGGCGGTCTTCCATACATCTGTTTGTTCTATCAAGACCTGGTGGTAGACAGAATTTAGATCAATATTACTGAAGTATTTGGCCCCCGTGAGTTGATCAAGGAGGTCGTCAATTCGGGGAATCGGGTATATGTTTCTGACTGAGATTTTATTCAGAGCCCAGTAATCAATGCAGAGTCGCCAGGTTCCATCTTTCTTTTGTACCAGCACGATTGGGCTCTCGCAAGGTGATGAGCTAGGATGGATGTGCCCCTTGTGGAGTAGTTCTTGGATCTGTCACTTGATCTCCTCATTCTCTAATAGAGAGAGGCAATAGACTATCCCATTGGGTAGCGGTGCGTCGGGGGTTAGATCGATGGGGTGCTTGACCTGGCAGTGCAGAGCTACCCCGGTAGGTGAGGAGAATATATCTGAGTATTCTTCCATGACCTTATCTACTTGCTTCTATTGTGTGGAGAGGTCGACCATAGAGACCCTAGATGTGGATGTGATATTTTTCTCATTATGAGAGTGAATCACAAAGAAGACAAACTTCCCCGTCTGAGAGATGACCTTCCTGCTTTGCTTAGTAGAGATCAAGGAAATAGCACTAGGTGGGACTGCCTCAGGGATCCTATACAATTTCCTATTCAAAGTAATAATAACACTACGAGGCCTAGACTCATATACAACATAACGTTTCCATAAACAAGGTTGACCCAAAAGAACATCACAAACTTTGAGAGGAGCAACATCACACAATACCTCGTCTTTGAATGGCTTGATGATGTACGACAATCAGCACTGTTGGCTGACGTGGAGATCGCTTCCTTGGTGGAACCATCCAATGGTGTTAGGGTTGTGGGTGCAGCATTGTCGGCAGGGCCAGCCGCTTGATGACCTCTATTGAGATGAGGTTCTTCTGGCTACCGCTATCAACGATGAAGTGCAACATGGTGCCTTTTACCCACATATTTGAATGGAAGAGGCACACTCCTTCTTCTGGCTCGTCTAGTTCACTAGGCTGGAGCTTGGTGGTAGCAACGATGGCATTGGGTTCCACGTCAATGATCCATCTTCCCCTTTCTGGTTCTAGCTCAGAGTCAGAACCTGCATCTGATTCAAAGGCTTTCACTTTGGCCATCAACGACTGCTTTGAGCGGTAGTCAGTAGTGTTATGCCAAGGGATCTTATGGAAGTTGCACCACTTCTCGGCATCTTTATTTGTCTTTTCGGTGTCCTTCTTTGCTTGCGGCTTGGACCGGTTGTCCTAATATTGTCCATATTTTCTATGTCCTTTTTTTTGTGGGTTGGGGCCACCCTTTCCTAGCTTTTTTTGTGAGGGGTTCCCAGGCCCAAATTGTCACGTCTTTTGTTTGAGCTTCTACTCGATTTTGACGGCATATCGGTAGGCCACGCCCAATGATGAGATGTCCAGAAATTCCATTTCGGTCTGGATGTATGTATGCAGAGCACTGCGATACTTGAGCACCAAATGTCGCTCTGAATATTTGATACCCAGCTTGGTGTCCAAGGTATGGAAGATATTTGTGAAATATGGCACTGCTTGGTCTCTTTCTTTCCGCAATGTGGTCCATTTGGTATACAAGTTGTGATAACTTTCGACAGGGCAGTATTGTTCCTTAATAGAAACCCTGAAGGATTACCAAGTGGTTGTGACTGTAAATAATGAGGGCTCCTATGTTTCCTTTTGCTCACAGAAATTTTCTCACCAATCTTTGACATGGGGAACGTCTTTGAGGAGTGCAAAAGTAATCTTTTCTTTATTTGAAAAGTTATGGACAGAAAAATACCCTTATAGTAGATTCCACCACTTTTCTATAGCAGTTGCGTCTATCTAACCTTAAAATATAGGAATATCGAATTTTATTTGTACCTTGAAGGGGGCGGCACCTCCGTTCGAAGAAGATGTGTCGCCTATTGGTAGTCGTCGAAGGATTTGCACGAAATTTTCCATCATCTCGTTCCTCTGTTGCGTGAGGGATTCCTCAATCAACAGTTTGAAAGGATATCCAGTCCCATCATCTTTCATTTCTCCTGCCATGAGAGGTCACTTGGGAGTGTGAGACCTTTTTTCCTCAAGAGAAACAAGCTCGAGACCCAACTCTTTGTACTCCGACCTCGTTGGGGACATGCATTAAGACGACAAGGAGCAGACCGCTCTGATACCACTGATCCAGATTTTATGAGCAGAACGAAATGAATACAGATTATTAACATGTATTTAACACAAAATAACATAGATACGGTAAAACTGGTTTTCTATTCAATAAGGAAATAAGTTGAAACTGTAAAATGCAGCGGAAAACAAGCTTGTTGGAATGGTGGCGGCTTATCTCCGAGAAGAGATGTGACGGTTGCACTCATTCGCAAGAAGATGTTACAATGAGGCTCTGAAGGCCTTTTTACAATAAACAAGAATGTCAAAAATTCTAGACATCCAAAAACCTAACCCTAGGAGATGAAGCGCCAAAAGTCATGTGGGCCCCATTTGGGTAAGTTAGTACATCAACTTCTTGGGGTCGTAACTTTTTCATACGATCTCCGTTTTAGGCGCATGATAGCCCGTTGGAAAGGTATAGTTGAGGAGATTCATTTTGGGGGAAATATCAAGGGAACTTACATATTTCAAACCCGTTTTTTCCAAAAAAAAACGTCATTTAGGGCCTCAAAACGGCTCCGGAAATGAAAAACTGCTAAAAATAGTAAATTACCAAAATTGCCAGAAAACTGTTTTGAGCCAGTTGGAAAAGGTGGGTGGCCACTGATATCCACCTGGATCATCTGGTTTCCAACCTCCATCATATCTGATCAGGGTACCGGGTTCTTGGGCCGATTTTGGAAAACACTTTGGGAGAGAATGGATACCAAGTTCAAGTATTCAATTTCCTTCCATCCTCAAACTGATGGAAAAACTGAGGTAGTAAACAGGATGTTGGTGAAATTGTTGATATGTTACAACAAAAAACATCCAAAGACTTGGGACGAGTAGTTATTCTACATTCAACACTCCTACAATAAAGCACTTCATTCTTCCACCAATAAGTCTCCTTTAGAGACTTGTTTTGGTTATTTACCTCCTTCGCAGTTTGATATTATTTATAGACAACAAAAGGAATAGGAAGGACTACAAGGAAAAGAACAGAAGGCAAGCACAATCATGGACAAGATCAGGTATATACATCTAAGGGTTCAGGAGCAACTCAAGAAGATCCAGTAGTTGTAAAAAGTTAGGCATGATCAACAAAGGGAGGATCATGAATTTTGTGTTGGAGATAAGGTGTGGCTCTATCTCTGTACGGAACGACTACAAGGAGAATCAAAGAAGCTCAAGCCCCTTAGAAATGGACCATTTGAGATCATTTGAATAAGAACGCCTTCAAGCTGAAACTTCCACCTTATATGCAGATCATCTCAATGGTGAACATGGAATATTTGAAGTTGTTTGAATCCTCCATGCTAGATGAGGAGGATTAACATCAAGTTTTCCCTATTGTTGAAGACCTTGCACCTCATGGACTTGAGGAATTGAAGGAAGACATAGTTTTTCAATAAATGGAATGGACAAATGGAAAAGGACAACAAGAAATGTGGCAGATTGGTCTCAAAGGACATACTGCAAGGAAAGGAAAGCGATATGACAAGTACCTGATTACAAGAAAGTTACCTCATCTATCCTTGGCATCTTTTGGGGACCAAAATCCTCCCAATGGGGAGGTGTGATCCAAATCGAATATCAAAATAACAATTGGTTATCAACACAGGCTCTAATATGATCAACATAGATAAATTTTAAGGCTATGGACAAAGAAAGAGATCAATTTGTTGGCATAAAGGGCCCCATGTCATCATGATTGATTTCCATTTTTGTATGTAATGGATGTAAATTAGGGAAACATATTGTTGTATGTAAAGGAGTAATGATACTTTCAAGAGACCTTTCTATGTGGGAAAAAAGATGAACAAACAAAGAAATGAAGGAGAAATGAACTGGAGATAAGTTGAAGCGTTGGGGACGCTTGACCTTCTAGCTATCCTCTCGGTTGACTCAATCTTCTATAATATGTTTCCCCACAATGAGAAAATCATTCTTTGGTTGTGAATTATGTAAGGAGGATACCCATATGTCATTGAGGAGCATACAGATGAACCAAAGAGCATGTAACTTTCCTATTGTTGAATAATAAAGAGCCTGGATGAAGCTAAATGAATGTTGGTTTTCCCATTTGGGTTTCCAAGGTAAATTATGAGTTTTGTGTGTGTTGTCATGTTTGAATTATATTGTCTATGGGTGCAATTGTCTGTATTGTAATTTAATGAATGGTTAATGGAGTGTATTGTGATTTAATGGCTTCTTGCATACAATTTAGCAAAGAGAGATCTGTGTCAGTTATGGTTTGAGCTCGCCTTAGATGAATACAGTCCCCATGGGTTAGTAAACCAGACTAACAACTATTTTACCATATCCATACATTGATTCATAAGTTGGAAATTGATGACCCTCCTTCCTGAGTCATTGTTATTTACTTGGGTGCTTCTAATTTCATTTTAAGAGTCGTTGGGAACATTCTCTATTTTTCTTGGGAGTTTTACTTTTCCCACAGGTCATATATAGACCATACTTTTCCATATGGTGTTTACAGAACATTTGTTAGTTTTCCTAGACAATTTTCTCTACTGTTGAACATCAAACTTGACTCCTAGATGTTTTTCACTTGTTGTGGGATATAAAAAGTGTCCTCGACATTTTTATTGATTGTGGTATACTTGAATCTCCTCTCAAACATGTTATAATTATCGTGGAGTATCAAATTTTCCCCTGGAAGTGTTATTTTTTGTTGAAGAATAAATTCTCCCTCTAGATAATTTTTTTGACTTCTTGGTCGACTTGTTCCACTGGGTTATTTTTCCCTATTGTTTTTGGTCATTTTCCTCATCTGTATTTAGCCGACATCGATGTCTATTTGAATAGATTTACTCTCATTTTGACTAGGGTGTTCATTGGGTCAATTCATCTCCCTTGGTCAACCAGACAGTGGTCAAATTGACTTGCGGTCAATTTGCTGGTCAATTTTTTGAGTCGTCTTCCGGGTGCTCGATTGGCCTTTCACTCACTTAACCCGACTAGCAGAGAATCCTACCAATATCTCATTTCTCAACATGACTTGTGGGTGGTTGAATGAATTGTTATTGGACTGAATTAATTGATTGGTTTAGTGTGTGGAGTTTTTGTTAACTGGTGAGATCCAAGGTTATTTTTCTTTTGCAGTGGTGTTCCATGCTGGTGAGACGGATAGGATATGAGCCTTTTTTTTATATATCAATTCACTTTAATGTCAGTTTCAGGTTTCCCTTGGTAACAGATCGCATACTCTATTGTTCCATGCATGTACCTAAACACTCTCTTGATAACAGTCCATTTCTCTTTCCATGGTGTTGACATGTACCTGCTCAAAAATCAGACTAACAACAACAATGGCATAGGGAACACGTGCCATCTCCTATATTTATTCTTGTGTCTTTGGACATTGTTTAGTAGTTATTTTTACCTCTACAGTAATAGGTACCTTGTCTAGTTTACATTCCTTCATGTTTAAACATTTTAAGACAATTTAAACGTACTTCCTCTGATTCAACCAAAGTTTTCTAAATTTAAAATCTCTCTTAATATCCATTCCCAAAATGAATTTAGAAGCATCGATATCCTTCATGTCGAACCTAGAGGATATATGCATCTTTTCCTCCTTTATTACATTCATGTTGTTTCCAACCAATAACTTGTCATCAACATACAATGCTACATAGATGAAACAACTCCTTTCTTTCTTGGAATACACATAGTGATTATCCTTTCTTCTCATAGATCCCAAACTAAGGATGTATGTGTAGAAATTTTGGTACCAAATCCTTGGGGATTTCTTTATAGCATAAAGGGATCTCTTCAACTTGCACACTATCTCTTTCTTTCCCTTTACTGCAAATTCTTCTGGCTGTTTCATGTAGATTTCTTCTTCTAGGTCCACATGTAGGAACATTTTCTTCACATCCATTTTCTCTATATCAAGATAAAATTATGCATCCATAGACATCGCTACTCTAATGGAAATCAATTTTGTAATAGGAGAGAAAATCTCACCGAAGTTGACTCCCTCGACTTAGGAATACCCTTTTGCTACTAGTTGAGATTTGTATTTATCAACTTGAATTGTCGTGTTCAACATCTTCTTGAACACCCACATGATACTGATGGGTTTTCTTCCATTAGGTAGCTCAACCAAATCCTATGTTTAATTCTTATGTGAATATTCCATTTCATCAACCATGGCCTCCTTCCAGAGTCTACCATTTGTTGAGTTGACTTCCTCCCTGACTGATCTAGGCTCATCATCAGTGGCATATAACACAAATGTAGAATGAAAATCAAGTGGGATATACCTTTCATCTTGTTTCCTTACTCGTCTAAACCTCCTTGCAACTAGAGTATGTAGTTCCACCTCTTCATCTAATTATGTCGACTCGTCTGAATCATGTTCCTCATTCCTTAGTTCAGACACCGGTTTCTCTGGTTCTTTCTCCCTTTGAGCCGCTTTAATCCTAGTACCTTTGAATTCCCTGGAGATCGCATCTCAACTATAAATTGTTTTCCTCATCACTGGATCCGACAACTTACATCCTTTCATTCCATCCTTGTAACCAATAAAAATGCACTTGAATGCCTTATTGTCCATCTCGTTCCTCTTTTCCTTGGGAACATGCACAAATGAATCACAACCAAATACTCTGATATGTGAGAGAGAAGGTTTCTTACCAAAAATTAACTCATTTGGATTCGAGTCGACTAGCATTGATGAAAGAGATCTATTTACCATATAATAGGTAGTGTAGACTACCTCTGCCCATAATTCTTGTGCTATCCCAACACCATTGAGCATTCTCCTTACCTTTTCCATCAACATCATGTTCATTATTTCATAAACTTCATTCTAGTGACGGGTGTAAGGAGTGGTATTTTGGCGTGCTATGACACATTTCTTACTGAACTGCTCAAACTCCTTGGCACAAAATTCACCTCCATTGTCAGTTCTCAGCACCTTCATCCTCTTATCTATCTGGTTTTCCACATGAGATTTAAACTCTTTGAATTGATCGAAAACCTATGATTTATTCTCAAGAAATACAACCATGTCTTCTTAGAGAAATCATTTATGAAGGAGACATAATACAGATATCCTCCTAGTGATTGGACTGATATAGGCCAAAACACATCACTATGTATTAATTTTAGAATCTCTTTTTCCCTTGTAGCTCCATATGGAAATCTCATAGGATCTAGGTTTAGAACAAATCCAAGAACGAGTTGAACCCTCAGTGACAAAGGCATTCCTCTGAAGCTAATATCTAATCTTATTCATATCTTCTCAACCTTGCTCTGATACCAAATGTAGAGAAACTAAACCAACCAGGAGGAGAGAAGATAACATTCAACAGAAAGTAAAACAATGGTAATTGCACACAGTACACATATATTTACCCTAGAAACCCTTAACCAAGAAAACCAACAATTATTTAGCATATCTCGCTCCTTTATGGTTTATTCATTCACCAAATACAGAGTTACATGATTAACCTCAGTCCACACCTAAGACACAATTCATCATCCTACTCCTTTGCTTTAACACAAGAACAACTCTACAACCATTTGGCTTGCATCTTCAATACCATCACAGACTCATGAATCTCTACCGAGGCAAGATACAATACTCTTGTTTAGGCGAGGAATGGATATATCCTCATTAAAGCATTATCAAATCTCACTAAGATATATGAGATAGGCAGGATTATCACCTCGGGCTTATAGCATATCCAAAAATATTAATCATCCCTCAAGAAATAATTTATTTGGCCTAATGCTATAATGAAATCTGTGTGCTTTGTTGTTAAAAGAATTTAAAAATAGAAAAGGTTCTTGTAAATAAGGTTTATAACAATTGAATAAATAAACACAAGATAAAATACATCTGAAAAATCAGTAGACGACAAGTCTTAAATTGAGAATAAATCATAAAATGATTTTATTGATATATTTTCTAAGTTACAACCAAGTTTATCTTGACAAACCCCTACGAGGGTTTGGACCAAAATTAGACTTATAAGTCTAAGATGTAATTTTAAATCATACATAGACAACTAGTGACTCAAAAAGACTAAGACTGAAAATAAACTAGATCAATCCAAGCTACAAGCGCATCATAATATTGATTTTGAAAAATAACATCAATCAACACTGAAACTG
The DNA here is from genome assembly GCA_010110895.2 of Picea sitchensis. Classification (NCBI taxonomy): domain Eukaryota; kingdom Viridiplantae; phylum Streptophyta; class Pinopsida; order Pinales; family Pinaceae; genus Picea; species Picea sitchensis. The sequence continues at coordinate 65,263 of SNQJ01S0039255.1, forward strand.
AATTCAAAACTTCTAATTAAAGATAAGCAGATTATCATGGTGAATGAATTGCCTTTGGAGCATGTCAAAATTCCATGCTTCCCAGTCCTTTATTTTTTCACCTTTAGAGTAATTGTGCTATGAAAAAACTAATAAATGAATGAATGAATAAGTATTATCACTTGAGGCAACAGAAAACATTATTAGAATTATCTCCTCTACTTTTTGATGTCCTATTTGTCCTTTCTCTCTTCCTTGTATTCTTCAAAAATTAGTTCAAGTGGTTCAACTACCTTTTATTATGAAGTTAAATAATTTTAGTTAAGATAGGACAACTTTATTTAGGATAAGGGTAAATAATAAATAATAATTAATAGGTGGGGTCCCTATATGTCTCTATTTATTTTATTTTCAACATTCCCTTGTTTCTCCACATTTTACTCATATATCATGCACATATCAACATCGGAATAAATATAAAAAACAATCAATGTAGTCATGCCACATCATAAAAAACACTTTTATCTCCCAAAACATCATAAAGGCATGACATAGAAGTTTTTCAAAAAATAATATCATATATGTTGTCCCAAAAATATGTCTCGAATGTCAAAGTGGAAGAGTTATCACATCATAAAATAAAATAAAAAATAATATTTTTTTTTTGAAGTAGACTCCCTTTGTCTACTTCCTTCTAAGAGTGTTTCCATTTGCTTAAGTAAATCCACATCAGTATATTTCTTTTCCTAAACTTTTGACATCTCATGGTGCATGTCATCAAATGTTATTTTCCTTATATTATCTTCAAACTTGGTAGGGAGAGTCTTGACAATGTAGGAGGAGGTCTCAAACGAATCATAGCTAATAGAAATGGCATGCCACTTTCCTTTATCTGGTTGTGGTTCAAGGGATAATGCTTTATAATTTTGGGGAATTTGAAAAAAATGTGCATGAGAAGTTGCAAAAGCAAGAGATTGTATAGGCTATAAAGAGGGAGGATATGGAAATGACATATTGGGATAATTCACTACACCTAAAGGAGGATTAGTAGGTACATTTTCCCATCCATGATTAGCTAGTGGCATATGGTGTGGCTCAAGAAATTCATATATGCTTCGGTGCAGTTCCATAGCAGGAATAATAGGTGCCTAGGGTGGCTGGAAAGAAGCGTGGTCAGTAAGGTTCAAATAGATGGTTTGAACCAGCTGATTGAATTCCTCCAAATTGGACTCAAAATGGATGGAGAACCTCATTCTTTTGTTTTTGCTTCTTTTCCCAAATGCATTAGGAATACTACCTATGTTTCCTCTGTTACCCCTGTTACTAGAACGATTGCTTCCACAGCTGAAGAAACTCATCTATATTGAATCAATGACACAATTAGTAGCAAGGTGGCCAACGAGGTTCAAATATCCAGTTTGAACCATCTGATTGAATTCCTCTGAATTGACATCAAAATGGATGGAGAACCTCATTATTTTGTTTATTCCTCTTTGCCCAAATGCATTGGGAATTCTACCTCTATTTCCTTCGCTACCCATGTTATCAGAACAATTGTTGCCACGACTGAAGAAACTCATCTATATTGCATCAATGACCCAATTTGTGTGTGTGTGTGTGTGTGCAAGTTACAATATGTTAATCATCAAATACTATTTTTATTTCAAAATAATTTAACATGGATCAGAAATGACTAAGAAATCAAGCATGCCAAGGGAATATGAAAGGGAATAAGGAAAACATGGAAGAATATTATAAGTTTCCCTTTCTCTTCTTGTTGTTCTATCATTCCAACTGTGCATTCTTTACCAAATTCCTCAATATAATTAGTCACTAATCTCTTTGAACATGGGAAATGAATGGGATGAAATTATAAATTATAAAGGAGTAATGAAAAGGGATTTGTAACTTATGAAAAATGTTATATATGTCAAGAATGCATGATAATATACATGTTCTCAATCCACTTCAATCAACTCTATTCATAAC